>WBZZ01001819.1:42500-44739 GCA_019918135.1 Paulinella micropora
ACTCTGCACAAAAGTTTGTGAAAACGACCGGCATGATTTTGCATTTCCTTCCTACGTACTCTCAACTCATGTCATCCCTTGCATGTTTCTGCTATAACGTGTTTGTTGAAGCTATAAATGTCATTTCCTAACATTGCACGACCCAGCTTAATCTATTTTTCACAAACCAGCAATTCGATGAAACTCGTTTTCGGACTGCTGTTTTGCAAACTTTTGTGCAGAGATTTTATTAAGAGCATGACATTACGAGAAGATGTAACAGCATTCCCGCTCTTTTCCCAGCTCAGAATGAGCGGGAATGCTATTCTTTTCTTCTGTACACAACAATCTATGGAAAAAACTCTGCACAAAAGTTTGTGAAAACCGACCGGCATGATTTTGCATTTCCTTCCTAGTACGTACTCTCAACTCATGTCATCCCTTGCATGTTTCTGCTGCAACGTGTTTGTTGAAGCTATAAATGTCATTTCCTAACATTGCACGACCCAGCTTAATCTATTTTTCACAAACCAGCAATTCGATGAAACTCGTTTTTGGATTGCTGTTTTGCAAACTTTTGTGCAGAGATTTTATTGAGAGCATGACATTTCGAGAAGATGTAACAGCATTCCCGCTCTTTTCCCAGCTCAGAATGAGCGGGAATGCTATTCTTTTCTTCTGTACACAACAATCTGTGGGAAAAAACTCTGCACAAAAGTTTGTGAAACTGACCGGCATGATTTTGCATTTCCTCTTCAATATATTATTATTATTATTATTATTATTATTATTATTATTATTATTATTATTATTATTATTATTATTGTTGCTTGGAGCTGCCTTGCGGGGTGTCAGTAGAGCCTATCGTCAAATCTTCGTACTCCCCTCACGGGTGAGACGATGGAGGCACATGTGCAGAAATGCATTCGCCATTGACTGAGAAGCACTATTATTATTATTATTATTATTATTATTATTATTATTATTATTATTATTATTATTATTATTATTATTATTATTATTATTATTATTGAGTCTTTGGAGCGGAGCCGCGTCACCGAACGGCCCCGTGCTACCAATGGAGGCACATGTCCGACAGGATCAAAGGCCAATTGACTGATAAATCTATTATTATTATTATTATTGTTATTATTGTTATTATTATTATTATTATTATTATTATTATTATTATTATTATTATTATTATTATTATTATTATTATTATTATATAGCATAGTTTAAAGAGGGGAGTATAGATACTAGCTTTAGTATAACTAGCTAGTGTGTGTGGCCTTCTATCAGTGAGCCTTTCTCTGTCCTTTTTTTTTTTTAGTGATTCCCTCTAACGGGAAGCGCTGCCATTTTTTTCATGTGTATTTCAAACTTTAGGTATGCCATGCTGAGGGCTAGCAAGGCGCCGATATATGTGGCACACCGTGGTGGTGGCTACGGAGTCTTTGCTGATAAATACCTTCCTCCTTCTTTTCAGCTTGGGCTCCTCGAACCAGGAGGAAAGTCTTTGCGTGCTGCAGATCATGCTGCATTTTCTGATCATTTCACTATGAAAATTGGGAGTTCCCTGCAAACAGGATGCATCCAATTAAATTCATTAACGAATCGAGCAGGAATGCAATGCATCTCATCAACTCTTCATCGCAAGGGTTCAACAAGCTCGACGATGACACTTGCCGACCGAACGTGAAGGTAAATTATGTTAGTTGTTACATACATCCATGCAATGTAAGTTTTTGTTACGTGTGTTGTATTTTTTCTATAAATATTGTTGTAAATAATGTCAGGTCAGCAAGGGTACTCCTATTGTGACTGTCACCACCGCAATATCGAAAGATCAAGAGATTTTGCTCAGCTATGCACCTAATCCAGACCTAGAGATAGCTACGCTGCAAGCGATGCACATCCGGTCTGGTTGAAAGAGGCTGCCAAGGAAGGAGCTAAAATCCCAGTTTTCCTGTTCGAGACTGACATTGGTCATGTATGTTTCATCGTTCCTGAGAAAGAACATCCGCTTCCACTTAAGTCAATTTCCTTGCTTCATGAAGCAAAGGTTGAACTTTTAGCGTCGGTCAGCAGTATTAGTTCTGATGGAAAGCAACCGCTCTCCAGGTCATCATCTATTCCGCAGGAAAAAAAAGAGGAAGCTTCTCGACAGCGTGTCCTCAATTTCAGATAGTCGCCGCACGCTTCTGCCCAGGGAAAGCTCGGACATTACAGTCATCACAGAAAAAATCAAGCTTGAGTG
>WBZZ01001820.1:0-20000 GCA_019918135.1 Paulinella micropora
GGCTCCTTGGTCAGCAGGCCTCTGTTCTTAAGCCGGGTCCTGGCGCACGCCAATCAGGACCTGAACTCGCAGCTTTTCTACCAGCAGGTCTTCCTAGTCAGGCGGTAGACCCCGCTGCTCGACACCGTGACCGACGTGAACGTCAAGAAACTGATCCAGGACTTGATGCTGCAGTCGAGCAGGCTGGCGGCCCAGTACCGGGAAGCGCTGGGCGCCCTGCCACGGCCCGAGCCACCGCCACCGCCGGCCGCGGCCGAGGGGCACGAGACCAAGCACGAGGCCCTCAAGCGCCGAGCCCTGGCCTTTTTCAACTTGCACAAGGCAGAGAACCTGGCCAAGCTCAAGGACCCGGCGTTCTGGCGCGGGCCGCACCAGCACACTTTCCCGGTCGGCCCGGCTGACCGTTACGCTGGCCTAGTCCGCGATCTTCTAGAAAGATCGACACCACCGGAACAATTGAGCACAATGTTTGCAGAGCTGATTTAATCGGGTGGTCCGGCGCTTTTTTCTAGAAAAATCGGTTCTCTTGTCCGTTACTTTTTTACTCAGCGTGACCAGCTCATAATTCGTCTCGAAGCCAAGACATGACGACCGTCAGAACTACACAATGGGGTGAGGTGTCACTGGTGGACGCCGTCCACCAGAAATATGGGTGGGACCGCAACCGCTGCGCCGCCCGGGTAAAACGGCACTTGCAGCTTCACCCGCACAAACTCGAAAACGCGAAACGCCACGTCTTCAAGCACCGCGGAGTAAACAAGCACGGGACATGGGTCGCGAAGCCGCAGGTAGCGGAAGAGATCGTCGAGTCAATAGTGCACGATTTTGGCCTCAAAACGAGCTCAGCCCCTGGGACAGTCCTCCGGCCGCGAAATCAGCCCCTTGTAGAAGTCATCCCCGCTCTCACGCGCAATGGCGAGTGCATCGTCGACGCTACGACAACCCTGGCTGAGCTGGGACCAGACACAGCAGAAACCCTCCTGCCGGCTTTTCACGAGGCACAGACTACGGTTCCGGTCCTGGCAGAAGTTGAGGCATGGGGACCGTTGTTGCCTGCCCGCATACCAGTTCTGCGGGAGCGAAGAAGAGCTACTTACAGATCAAGGACAGCATTTCGTTGACTTGTCCGAAGGTTATGTACACAAGTTTTTTCAAATCAGTCGTGTGTTGTATAATAAATGTTAGCATGGAAACGAGGCAGAAAGAGCAGGCCGGTCTCGAACGCCCCGGTCTGCCACAAGAAGCGCTGCCACTTGTTGGCCTGGACTACCTCCCAGCCATGGCGCCGGTAGGCCCCTAGAAAATGGTACACTGACACGTAGGTCAGCACGACCACCTCGTGGCGCCTGTTCCGCCTGAGAGGGTAAGAAGTCCGGCCCAGCGCCCTGACGGCCTCTATGGGTGTCAGCAGCTCATGGCGGTGCTTATGGCAAAAGTGTTCGGCACACAAGTTCTGCGAGTAAATCTGTGACAAGCACTCAAAGCAGATCTTGTCTGCTTTCTTTTCGACTCGCGCCAACAGCATGTTAATGTTCTTGATCTTGAACGAAAAAGACTTGTTGAGCAGGTGGCGCAGGCCCTCGAACTCCGTGCTTGCTTTAGCCATGGCCTTGTGCCGCTTCCGTGGCCTGGGACGGACGAAACAGTTAGTGTGGCTCCGGAGGTAGACGACTGAGCGCGCCAGCTCGCCCGGGCCGAGCCATGACAGGACCTCCGCCAGCAAGTCGCTCGGCAGACGTGCTAGCATTTTATTGACTGGCTCATAACTATACCGGCAACAAGAATAAAAAAAGGGGGCTACATCCGGGCTAACAGCCTCTGGCCCCCCGGCCCGCCCGGATGCAGACCCAGGCGTCGCGGCGGCGGCGGCGGTGGCGGCCTCGGCGGCAGGCCCAGCGCCGGCCGTTGGTCGACGCGCCTCACCATGCTGGGCGTGCGGTACGGGTGCCAGCGGTGGTTCGGGTCGTTGGCATAGACGTAGCCGTACCTCGGCGGCCGCGGCGGCGGCACCTGTTGCTCGCGCCAGCGCGCCTCGGCCGCCGCCTCTGCGTCCTTGCCGAATGCCACCATGTTCCGCAGCTTTTGCTTGTCCTTCTGGGCCAGGCTCTTGCCCTTGCGCAGGCGGCTCTTGGCCGCGTCGGCGTAGTGCATCATTTTCTGCAGTGCCGCGTGGTCTTCGCGCGACAGGTTCAGGTTCTTGGGCACCCAGCTCGGCGCGCGCCACGCGAGCTGCGCCAAGCGCAGTTCCTTGGTAAGCTCGTCCTTGCTAGGCTCCTTGGGCTTGTCGGGGCCCTTGAGCATGACCTCTCCGTCCGGCAGCGATGCCGGCGCCAGCCACGACATGTAGTTGTGCTCGAGCTTGTCTACTCGCTCGCTGTAGACCACGCATGCGTGCTTGGTGCCAGTCACTTCGGGGTCCGTGGCCTGTGCCAAGTGCCTGAAGAAGGACTTCATGTCCATCATCTGCCCGTAGTTCTCCCAGAGCGCGTTCAACGTCTTGTGGTTCTTGCTCAGGAACATAATCGTATACGACGTTTGCTCGCGCATGATCGGGTATACGCTCTGACGCACTGTCAGATACTGGACGGCTACGAAGATCGAAATGTTGTAGTGCCTGTAAATCGATAAAGTTGCTCATCCAGCCGTCCTGCGTGTTCAGGATGCCCACCAGGTCGTCAAAGACCAAGAAGCTCGGTTCGAGATAGCCTTGCTGTTGGTAACGCTTTTTCAAGTTGTCCACGTACTGCACCAGCACGTCCTTGTTGAAGCCTTTGTACACCCGCACGTGGTGCTCCGAGGCCCAGTGGAACCGATAGGAGTGCTTGAACTTGGTGCGAACCATCACGAGCCCGAACTGGAACGCCCCCTTTTTGCGGAGACACATCGAATACAATAACCACCGCAAAAAGTGTGTTTTCCCGCGTTCGCTCTTGCCCACGAGCACAAACAACTGGCCGGCCGTCGGGTCCTTGGGGTAGAAGTACTCCACGTTGCGCGAGAGCTGTTCCGGGTCCTCCGGTAGTTCTTCTTCTTCTTTCTCCTCCTTCTTCTTCTTCTTTTTGGACTTCTTCTCCTTTTGTTTCTGGATGTACTCGTCTATCTTCTCCTCGATCGGTTCTTCTGCCTCTGCATCGTTTGGCACTGGCAGGGCGCCCAGCGGGCCGGCATTGTCGTCCATGGCCTTTTCATACGTCGTTGAGCGGTAACTAAATTTTTTTTATTGTTGGTGCTAGTTTTGTAACAGAAAGGATGCCTCCCCCTTTCTACACCACGGCGCCATGGATGCGCCGGGAAGACAAGGAGAGTCTGTCGCGCAAGCTGACCAAAACAAGCAAGCCGTCCTGGGTCGACAACAAGCCCGTGGTCCGCGGCAAACAATCAGGGCCTACAGGCTACGCGGGCCAGAGCGACAAACAGAGGGCTCAGAAGACCCGTGACATCATGAAGTGGGTAAACCCCGAACTGCACCAGGCGCTGGGCATTTTGCGGCCGCCCTCCCCGCCACCGCGCCCCGCTTCGCCACCGCCGCCACGCCCGCGCCCCGCCTCGCCGCCGCGCTCGCGCCCCGTCTTGCCGCCGCGCTCGCGCCCCGTCTCTCCGTCGGGTAGCGACAACGAAGGCGGGAGGGGTTGGCGGCGGCGAGGACGAAGGCGATGGCGGCGGTGGCGGCGGCGAGGACGAAGGCAATGGCGGTGGTGGCGGCGGCGAGGACGAAGGTGATGGCAGTGGTGGCGGCAGCGGGGCGATGAGATCAACTGGGACGCAGGCGGTGACGGTGGCGAGGGCAACGAGGACGGGGACGACGCCCCCCCTCCCGCACGCGCTGGCAGCCCGAAGCCAGACGAGCAACCACTCGACAGGCGGCCCGCATCGCCCCAGTCAGAAGAGCAGTCGCCTGCCGTCCAGGGCGGCGCCCGACCACCGCCCGACCAATCGAAGCTTATAGAAAACCTGCGATTGCAGATCAGCCAGCTGGAGAAGAAGTTCGACCGCAGTGACGACACAGTGCGCGCACAGGACGAAGCGATCGACATCTTACAAGATGACCTTGATTCCGCCCACAATCTGATCGCTCGCGTAAAAGAACAGGCAACGGCTGCCAAAAGATACTCAGACGCACTGAATGACCATTACAAACAAGAACTGGCTGTAGCAGAGGACAAGGTAAAGAGGCTGAAGGGGCTCTTGGCGGACGCTAGCACGAACACCGAGGAACGCAAGAAAGCAGAGGCGCGCATCGCAGCACTCCAGAAGGAGAAGAGCGAGTGGCAGGCACAAATGCAAGGGGCAGACCAACGCGCCAACCAAATGGCCAAACAGCTGAGCGATGCAGAGGACCGCGCCAAAAAGCTGGCCAAACAAATCGAAGAAGACAAGGAGTTCGCCGAGAGGCAACAGAACGCCTTAGCCGAACAGAAGCGGCTGAACGAGGAGCTAGAGAGGAATCGGGCCGATCTACAAGAGGCCCACGACTAAGCGCTGGCCGAAAAGGACGAAAAGGCCAGGGAGTTACTGGATGCCAAGAAAAAGCTGCAACAAGAACAAGCGGCAGCCAACAGCGCCTGGAGGAGCTCAAGAACCAAAAGGAGGAGACAGCGAGAGAACGCAAACGAGCCAACGAACTGGCAGCCTACGTCGCGCGCCTGAAGGAAACGATCAAGAACAGCGGGAATGACGGAAGAAAGATCGTCGATGTGGGCAACCAGTACCGACAATACACTGACCGCCTCACTGCCGCCGCAAGGGGCCGTATCGACGAGGCAAACAAGAAGATCGTCCAGCTGCAGCAAGCGGGCCAGGGCCTCCAGAACAACTACAATATACTCCAGCAGAAAATGGTTATACTGCAGACGGAAAGGGACCATGCACTCGAAGTGGCACAAGCGCAAAAGCTGGCCCGCGAACAGCTGGAGAAAGTTGCAGACAATGCAAGACAAGAAGCAGCACGGAAGGCAGAAGAGGCTGCCAGGGCCGCGCGAGAGGCCGAAGCAGCCAAACAACAGGCGGCCCAGGCCAAGGGCGCCAATGACGAGCTGCGGCAGAAGGCAGCAGACGCAGAGGAAGCCGAACGGAAGGCTCAGCAGGAAAAGCAAAAGGCAGAGGAAAGGTCATCCAGCGCACAGCAGGCGGCCGCGGGGCTGGCGGCAGAACTCAAGGACAAGAACGCGGCCACGCTCGGGTACAGCGAAGAGAAGACTGCGCTAGAAGGCAAAGCAACAGAGGCGGAACAAAAGGCAGAACTCTACCGACAGCAAGCGGCCGAGACAGCACGCAATGCAGCGCATGCCGGCAGGCAGGTGTTTGAGACTAATCAGAAACTGCAAGAGATCAACGAGCGGGCCGCCGCGCTGGGCCAGCAGCTGCTGGAAGCCAAGAAAGCCTACCAGGGGCTGGAGTCGGACAAGGCGGGTGCAGAGGCCCTGCAGAAAAAGGCAGAGGCCCTGGCGGGCGAGTACCTGGACCAGATTACGCTCAAGGACACCGAGATCGACCAGCTACAGGCTCAACTCAAGGAGAGCAACGACCGTCTGCAGACGGCAGAAGGCAACACCGAGGCGGAGAGGGCCAAGAACGCTGGGCTGGCACAAGAACTGCAAGAAGCCCATAAACACAACCAAGAGCTCCAGGCGCGGGCCAGAGAATACAGGCGCAACCGCCAGTTGCTGCTAGAGGACCTGCGCCGCAAGGCAGCGGAGATCAAGCAGTTGCAGACCGACGCCAAGCAACAAGCGAGGCTCGCACGAGAGCAGAGGGCGCTGGCAGACGCGGCCCTGGAGCAAGTGGCGTCGCTCGGCGCAGAGGCCCAGCGAGCTAAAAAAGCGAGCGAGGAGGCCCGCCACCAGCTGACGAAAGAAAACAAACAGGCCGTACAGGCACTGGAAGAGGCGCTAGTGCGCGAGCGCCACCTGCAGCAAGACCTGGAGGCTGCCAACAAGGGGGGAGAAGCGCTGCAACAGCACGTGGACAGCTTGACACGCGAAACCTCGCAGCAAGAGGTCTCGTTGGCCGAAGCGAGCGAGACCTACAACAAGCTGGTCAGCCAAGTCGAGAAGCTCCGAGACCGACTGAAAATAAACACAGACACAATCGCGGAAGCGGACGAGGCCGTGGTGCAGATGGACGCAGAGAACAAAAAACAGAGCAAGGAAATTATCGAGCTCAACAGAAAACTCAAGGGCGCCAGGGATGCTCTGGGTAGGGCACGGGAGGGCAGGAAGCAGAGAGAAGCTAAGGCTAAAGTCAAGGAGGCGGAACGCCTGCTCAAAGAGCGTCAGGCAAACGAGGGCAAGCTGCGACAGCTTACCGAGCGGCTCCGAGAGTCAGAGGAACAGAAGGCCGCCCTCGAGAAAAAACATGCTGACTACAAGGAAAGGGCCAACGCGCTGCTCCAAAAGTATAGAAAGACTGCAGACAACGTCCAGCAAAAACTCCTCGACCAAATCAGACGGTACCAAGAACAGATCAAAAAATACAAGGAGTCCAAGGAAGTCTCGGGCGCCAGCGAGCTCGCGGAACGGGCCACTGCTGCACAGCAGAAAGTCACAGAGCTCAAGGAAGCAGCGGTCGAGGCCGTGGCGCCCGCTCTGCCGCCCGAAGAAAAAGAAGCGGCTGGTGCACACGGCCAGTGCAGAGGAGTTCAGCGCGTTCGTCAAGAGGTCGGGCATGGTAGACTTTATGAAGAACACGCTCGAGCGCGAGAAGGGCAGCTTCCCGCAGGGGAGCGACCTGGACAATGCCTGGGAGTGGGCGCAGAGCCAAGCCGTGCCCGTTTTCACGCAGCGGCCCGACGTGGGGCAGGCGGTGGGCGAAGGCCTCGTGACGCAGCCCAGCATCGTCAGCGGCTTCAAGGCCTTGTTCCAGGGCCTGTTTGCCAGGGGCTGGCTCCAGTCCCGGGGCCTCGCGGTCGGCGCCGCCACGGGCGTGCCCGTGCGAATGGCCGCCGGTGTCGGCGGGCCGGTGCGTCGTCCGGGCAAAGGGGGGGTGGAGGACAGCGACAAGAGCGGCGCAGGCGCGCTGGTCGCGGCCGGCAACGAGGCCTACGGTAGCAACCCCTCTGCCGGCAAAGTCTTTGGCGTGGGACAACCCGGCGGCGGCGGCGACGACTCGACGTGGCTCGGGGGTGCGGGATCAGACTATACCCAAGGCGCCAACAATAACCAAGCGTACTTCAAGGATGCCGCGCCCATGGACATGGAATCAGCCAGTGACAGGGAGCTGGACACCAAGCAAGCTGAGCAGGAGCTCTTGTATTACGCCATGAACGGGAAAACTCTGCCCAAAGGCCAAGAGAGGGAGAGCCTGAACATGCTGCGCGTGGGCATCCTGGAGGCTATGCGCAAGCGGGGCATGGGCGTGAACGACAGAGAGCTGCTTGACAAGGTCCGGGCAAGCCCGAGGAGGCCAAGGCCTTCTTGCGCGAGGGGACCAAGCAGGTTATCGAGAGCATCCTCCAGGATCAGGAGAACAGGCAAAAGTACAAGGACAACCTGGCCGTCAGGTACTTGGCCAACTTGGTGCTGACCGCCACGGCCAAGGGCAAGGAGACGGACATGGACTACAAGATCTTTCCGGACCAGCTAGGAGAGCTGCCCGAGAAGGACGTGCAAATTCTCACCAGCCAGAAGCTCACCTTTGAAGAGCGGCTCAAGGTAGTCCGAATGGCACTGGCGTACGGCACCGACGAGTGGCACGACCAGAAGCTCGTCGCCAGCCTCAACGAGGAGCCCTCTATCCCGCTGTTCGAGGAGCTGCTGGAGCGCAAGACGCGGAGCCAGGGACCCGTGGGCCCAACCGAGAAATCGCGCACGCTGCACGAAATGATCGACCAGGCCTCCGAGCGCATCCAGGCAGAGGTTGGGAGGGGCAAAAAGCTGATGAAGGAATGGCACAAGGTTTTGTCCAAGCTGGTCATCAAGCTAGTGAAGCTAAACAGCAAGAGAAAGGATATGGCAGAAACGAGTAGTGCGCCGAATAAGAAGCGGAAGAATAAGTGATTCTTTTTTTTTGTTGTTGTAAGTTTATCATTAAAAAAGCCTAGATGCACCACTTGCAGAGCTTCAACCCGCAGCTCGCGCTAGCGCTAGGCAAACTGAACGAAAAGGAACTGAGGCAGGCCGGCCGCAAGTGGCAGAAAGAGGCACAGGCCGAACAGAAAGTGCTCGAGGCACTGCACAACACGGTTGAGGAGGCACCGCTCGAAAAGATCTTCCCGCCGCCCAAGGTGCAGGACGCACAGATCCTGTTGAAAATCTCGCCCGAGCAGGCCAGGCAGTGCGAAGCGGCCCTGAACGGCGCCAGGTAAAACCAAATAAATTTTTTTTGATTCTCTGGTGGCCCTTTTTAAACAAAAACGGAAGAACAATTGCCGCCCCACAACGAAGACCTGTGCGCCTGGCGACTACCACTGACGAGAAGTCGGCCGCGCACCTCAACGATGCAGTGGAGCACGGTACGCAGACCGACCCCGTGGTCAAGACAGATGCCCTGGACACTTCCTCCATCATCTACTCTGCGCTCAACTGGATCCCCGAGGACCGACTGGATGACACGACACGCAACATGAAGGGCATTGCCCAGCGCCTGAGCAAGAACAGTCTGGCCTCATGGCACAAGGGTGCTGTTCTTTTGGTGGGCACGGCGCCCGAGATCATGAACGTGTATGGCAAAGATTTCACTGTCGAAAACTGTTTTGAGCTCAACTTTGCACCTGGCGGCGGTTTCGTTAACTTTGGGAACATGCGACCATGGCTCACCGAACTCAGGCGCAGCTACGGGAACGACTGGAATGGTTGTATGCAAGCGGCCAGAATGATCGAAGTTTACCAGGCCTCGAAAATGCGCGACGAACCGGAGCCGCATCCCTTCTGTCTCTGCCTTCGAGTGAGAGGATGGAAACGTGCGCGGCTGGGTCGGCATCAACAGGGCCAGCAACGAGCCCTTGGGTTTCTAAAAAAAGAAAGTTGTGTTTCTTCTTTACTGGTATACATATAAGGGAATTTCCCTTTTGCTAATTTCGAGCCACCGGCCGCGGAAGACAGCAAACAAGAGCTGCCACCAGAACAAGAGGCTACAGCTCCTCCTCCGGCTCAGCTCCCTCCCAAGAAAAGACAGCGCGTGGCCAAAGAACGCCAACCACCACCGCTGGCGCAGCCGCGGTTTGAGGAGGCCTAGGCGGTGCCCTTGCGCGACGACCCTGCCTACCGGCTCTTATGCGCCTACGGCAAATCAGAGCTGATTGCGCCCAAGCTCAAAAAGGCAGGGATCCCTTGCAAGCCGCGGGCTCTGCGCAAGGTGGCCCGCGCGCGTTTGCCTGTGATCTTGGAGGAGGCCGAAGAGGCGCAGGACGACTCGGCCGTGGACCAGATGTCCAACGTGGCCTTGAAGCAAGGGCTGACGTGCCTCGAGCGCCTGGTGTCAAGCCGCACGCGCTACCAGATTTCCGGCATGACTGACGAGTGCTTTGCCAACGAGAGGTGACTTTTCTTGCTCGAGCGCGCCAAGCTCAAGGCCGGCATCGGCATGACGAGGCTCGACCCCGTCACCGAGCTGGCCTTGATCACGGCGCAAACCGCGGCCATCGCGCACGCCCGCAACACCTCTGTCGTACTAGCAGCGGTAGACCTAGACACGCCAGCCCCTCCGACAGCAAATCAATAAATAAAAAAAATATTAAATTCTGAAGCGCTGTTTTTTAATACGGACAAAAAGATGGACGAGATTGCCGGGACCGTCAGCGACACGTTCAGTATGGAGAACATCGCGCGCAGCGCTGCTGCCGCGACGTTCGCCTACTTTGCGGCGCCGTACTAGTGCAAAAGGACGCACCCGTTTCTTTTGCGGCCGTGCCCGGGCTCAGCGGCGTGACCGTCAGCAAGTCGGTAGGCATGGCAATCATCGCGGCCGCGACGACCACGGTCGTGGACCTGCTGCAGTCCCGCGTGCTCAATTCAACGCAAGAGGGCCGGCTGGCCCATTACCCTTCCCTGGCCCTGCACGTGGTAGGTGATGGTCTGATCAACAGCGTGCTGCCGGGCCTGCTAGCAGGCGGCGGCATGCGGATGGCGCCCGGTGACACGGGCAAGCAGCTCTTTATGCTCGGTGCGCTCTCAGAAGTCGTGTCGCAATACGCCTACGAAAACTACCTAAACCCGGCCGGTGAGTGCCACTACCGCTTCTAAAAGAGCAAAAATTAAAACTTGTGGTCCTTCACTTAAGAAGATGACCACTATCGCGACACCGGAAGAAGCCCTAGCAGTGTGGGGAATTCTGGTCTTTGTGCTAGCGGTCCTGCTAGTGCTGCTGAAAAGAAGAAGAGCAAAAAAACCACCCGCCGTCGACCTAGACGCCTACGTGCCGCTCGACGATGTCCTCCCCCCAGCAGACCAAGAGACAAGCGCTGGCGCAGCTGTTCGGTGCGCTGGAGATGGTGCTCCACAAGTACGGGCTGTTGCGGCTCGAGGAGATCAAGGAACTGAAGCAGCTGCAGAGCCTAGGTCTTGAGCAGGTTAAGGCCGTGCAGACATGGTTCGTGCCTGCTTGGAAGGACGGACGATTGCCTGACTTTGTGCGCTCCGAGGCCGGAATCTGGGCCGAGCTCGCCTGCAAGTTCCGCGCGCCCACGCAGCAGCTCCAGCAGCTGCAGCAGCGCCTCGTGGCTAAAAGACAGTTGTGCCAGGACCAGGCCTTCCTTGGAGAAATTGCTGCTCTCTTGGCAAAAATATGCGCGGTCATTACGTATTAAACAATTTTAATCTTGCGCACGAACGTTTTTTAAATATACCGCCGCGGAAAAAGATGACCAAGCGAGCCCGTGAATGCCGGACGGCCAAGCAGGCCGCGCAGACGGGAGAACCTGGAACGGAAACAGCCAAGAAAAAGGCCAGGCACAATGACTTTGATAGCGAGACACACCGAGCACACAGGAACAAGGATCACAAAAAGGCACAAGAGGACCGCCGCGCGCGCATCGGCCGGCGCAAGTACCAGAACCGGGAGAACAAGCAGCACAACAAGGAGGAGCGACAGAAGACCGCGCGCGTGATGGGCGTGGCGGTGCCGCTCGCGGTCGGGGCCGTCGCGATCTCGGCAGCAGTAATCATGTCGGGCAAAAAATAAATAAATTTATTTTCTGGTTGCCTTA
The DNA here is from genome assembly GCA_019918135.1 of Paulinella micropora. Lineage (NCBI taxonomy): Eukaryota > Cercozoa > Imbricatea > Euglyphida > Paulinellidae > Paulinella > Paulinella micropora. Next base: position 11,141 of record WBZZ01001820.1, read on the forward strand.
TCTATTAATCAAACCAACACAAAGACGATGTTCGGTGGCAAGCGAGCATATGCGGGGACTGTGATGCCCCCACCCGGAAAGAAGGCTATGCTCGTGCATGCCAATGACCGCGACCCAACGACTGGCGCCGCGGTCATGGTTGCCCCAAAGCACATCGTCAAGATGCCCACTCGCCCCGTCTGGACACAGACCATCATGACGCCCAAGCCCAGCACCGCCGCGCTCGATAACACCGCCTACTTCTCGTTCATCCTCGAGAACAACTCCCCGGGAGCCATCCAGGATGCCACCCTTCGCTTCGAGATCAAGTTTACGACCGCCGGCAATGCCGTAGCAACCGACTCCCGCGTCCTGCCCGTGACCCAATGGTTTGAGCGTATTGAATTCTACGAAAGGCTCAGCGGTCAAGAGCTGGCTCGTTACTATGGTGATGTCTTGCACTTGCTGATGAACACCCTGAGCCAAGAGGCGTTGGCAAGCATCAACAACATGCTCAACCAGAACAAGTACGGCCGCCTGAGCTCGCACGTGTGGAACAGCACCGACGTTCAATGGTTCTACCTTCCTATTGTTCACTTGCTCATTAATGGACTCGACATTGATTTGAGTCACTTGAAGGGAGACATCGAAATCCGATTTTACCCACGCGGCTCAATCTGCGTCGAGGACCAGACTGCGCAGACCACCCCTTGTACCGCGACGCTGGAGGAATTGCGTCTGATCTCCTCGTCCACGCTCATGCCCAACGGGTTGCTGGTGGGCAAGCACCCGGACAAGATCGGCAAAACTTTGCGCCACCAGTATGTGGACTGGGTGCAATTCATCGATCACGGCAAGGTGATGCAGCCGTCGTCCAGAGTCACGGTTGATTTGGACCAGTTCAACCACCGCTCGGGCGCCTTGTTTGTGTACCTGCGCCGCTCGGGCCTCCAGACCGGCTTCAGCGCCGGAGCCGTCACCTACAACCCCGACCGCGCCGATGAAGCGACCGGGCGTCTGTTGAAATGTGATGCGCTCGGGGACACCGCGACGATCGACCTAGAAGATGTTCAAGGGCGCAGCCAGCTTGGTCAAGGAACTCCTGTCAACGAGCGCTATTTCAGGGAGCACACGGCCAACGAACTGTTCAATGAAATCTTTGCCAACAGCAACAACGTGTACGTGATCCCATTCTCGAACGACCTGCGGGGCATGCTAGATGGAGAAATGGATGGCTACAAGCACTTCGTAGGAGCACGGGAACGCCTCGTGTTCAACACCACCGCCGCACCGATCGAGACCACGCTGGAGCTGGCACCACCCGCCGCCGTCACGGTCAACAGCGCAAACCGCTTGACCTTCAAGTACAAGGGAGTGACCCTGATGGTCGCGGACATCGACTGCAACGCCGGCAATACTGGTGCGGCCGTTGGCTCCAGCCAGTGGCACTACGCCTTTAGCGCCACTGCCACCTGGACTGACATCAACAAGTTTTTGGCCAAAAACTCGTACCTCAAGAGCATGGGCATCAGGATCTCGCTGGCCCAGGCAGGCGCTGCCGATTTCACCACCGGGAACATCGTCGCGACCTTCACGGACCTCAACGACCAGCCTCTGATATGCGACAGGGACGACCTGCTCCGGTTCACGATCGGGTTCGAGGACCACACCGCTACCACCCAGATCATTGACTACTTGCCCAAGACATACGTGCGCGGCAAGCGCGGGTTCCGCTCGGGCGTGTATGACGTCTGCATCTACTCGGCCTTCTTTCGCCACCTGCACGAGGGCAACTGGCGCCTGGAGGCCGCGGCGGTGCACAGCTGAAACACTAGGGAGGGGAGGGGTAAAGAACGTTTTTTAATTAAAAGGCGAGCTCAAGACAGAAACTGTTTAATAAGATTATCTACTTGGCCGAAAAAAGCTCTCAGGCGTTCGTTTAGATTTTGTTCAGCAGCTGCCCAGTAGCGCTGCCGCCGAGAGGCGACGGCCTGCGCCAGCTGGGGCACGAACGGGCCGGCGCTAGGGTACGGTTCGAAAAACCGCTCGGCCAGGCCCAAGTCTCCAAGGTCTAATAAAGGCAGCTGGATATTGAAAAACACACTCGGCTGCTGTCGGTCGCAGCCGGTGGACCAGGCGCCGGCCGGCAAGGGCTCATAGCGCACGGGGCGCACGAACTCGGTAACGAGGCCGACGAGGTCGTTCGGTAGATGTTGGTGCAGCAACCGCAGCGCCAGGTGCTCCGCTGCCATCGCGTAGATGACCTGCCGCGCCACCGATGGCACCAGGACGGCCAGGTCGAGGAACGAACACGACACAAAGGGAGCGGGCACACAGAAGACCTGGCCGCTGCCCTCGTGTACGACGAGCTGGCTGTTGCGCGCAGTCACTGAAACACAGCTCGCCAGCAGTTCGGGTATCGTCGGCGCGATGTCGTTGAACGCGGGGCTCTTAAACCTGCGGTCGATCAGGGCGTCCACGACCCGTCGCTCGGCCTCTGTCATCCTCGAAGTCATTTTTTTGTGAGCCCTGGCCGCGCCCGTTACTTTTTTGATTTTTTTGAATTTGGGCCCGGCCGGACCATTTAAATTGTCTCGGTTCAAAGAGGCGGCACAGGCCGGCCCGCATAGTGTTGGTCTTGCCGGAAATTCAGGCACAAAGCGCTGGACCCGTGAGATTTTCAACCAATTACACTTTCGTAACTGGTTCAAATTTTACGCAAAACCGACAAATTTTGCAGTGATAATGCAAACCACCAAATTTCACGAAAATTTGTGCCCGGCCGGGCCATTTGAATTCTCTCGATTCAAAAAAAGACATAGTCGCGGCCGTGACACTGCCACAAAACAGACATGAGCGAACCACCCAAGAAGAAGGCCAGGACCAGGCCACTTTGCCGTGACTGTCCGGGCGGTGCCAAAAAGCAAGCGGCCTACAAGGACGAAACAGGTGCCAAGTGCAGGCTATGTGCTGTACACGCCAGGGCAAATGGCACACACGTCGTACAGAAGCCGTGTGCCGACTGTCCCCATGGCGCCAAGCTCGATGCAAACTACCCGGACGAAGAAGGTCGCCCCAACAAGCTGTGCGCAACACATGCAAAAGCAAAGGGCACACACGAGGAACAGAACCCGTGCATTGATTGACCTATAGAAGCCAAGCGTCAGGCAAACTACAAGGATGAGAACGGCCATACTAACAGGCTGTGCGCCGTGCATGCAAAGGCAAGATGCACACACACCGTACTGAGGCCATGTATCGACTGCCCAGACGACGACAAGATTGACGCGCGTTTCAGAGACGAGAGCAACAAGCACAAAAGGCTCTGCGCGCGCCACGCTTTCCTGCGCGGGCTGATCCCCAGGCCCAAAGCGGGTGCATCCGTCGTGGCATGCGAGGTTTGGGACAGACTCGAGGAGCAAGGCTGGGACATCCAGCACGTGCATTTTTGTCGTGGCGAGGAAGAGACAACGGGCAGCGAGTTCAAGGTGCCCGGCCCACGCAAGTATCGTCTTGACGGCTACGACGAGGAGCGCAACGTGGGGTTTGAATTCATGGGCAACGCGTGGCACGGCTACCCGCCCGATCACCCGAACCACAACGAGCGTTCGCCCACGCTCAAGCGGCTCAACAGCGTACTGTACAAGGAAACGATGCTGCGCCTTGCTTTCATCAAGGACTCGATGCCGGCTGGTTTTAAATTGTGTTATATCTGGGAGCACGAATTTGAAAAGATCCGGCACAAACCACTGGCTGATATCACTACAGTTTTAAACGAGTTTACTGATTTAAAAAAATCTTCTGTCGCCTTTATTTACCAAAAGGACAAAGGCAAACTAGAGATGTCTTCCAACTGTGCGACTTGCGGCCACGCCACCACTGCCCCTGTGAAGGAAAAGAAACCAAGGGCACCGTCTGCCTATAACCAGGTAATATTGTCATGGAACGTTATCTTGCCAGAAATCATGCTTTTCGTTGTTTGTAGTTCTTTCGCGACCAGATGGCTGGCAACCGCAGAGTGAATTTTCACTGACCTGTCTCACACGGGGACGTCAGACGAAAACAAATACTCCAACACAGCTCCCTCATAACTCTTTCACAAAACAAATAATTTGATTGGTCTCAAGCAGGTGTCTCGTACCCTCTAGCCCAATCAGTATCTGTGTGCTCACAAGGAGACATCAGATACAAACTCTCTGTCGTTCTTGCTGTTCTCACACAGAGACCAAGAAGAAGGAGGTGGACAGAAGAGTGAAGGAACACACACAAAACACAAACAAGCATAGGGACAGGAGCACAACACTTTACCCTTCTAGTTTGTGCATTTATCTGCATTATCTCACACATACGTCAGAGTATTTTTGCAAATCTCTGATCGTTTTCTAAAGGTAGGTCTGAGAACCTATCCGACCGACTGTCGACTTCTCAAAAAGAGCTTTTCTAGCTTCTCTATTACTATCTGTGTGTAGGTCCAAGTGCCTCATACTAGATACAATATAGAAAAGAAGGAGGAGAAAGTAATCTGAGTAAGGAGAACAAGAAATCGGAGAAAGTCTCAAAGACTATTTTTCTCAAACAAAAACAAACATACAAACAGTGTTTCATAGAGGACAGGGAATCTTATCCTACCCTCTCTATTAGTTTCTCTCTTCACTAGTCAATCGACTGAAGGAGGAACAGAACACAAACGAACAAAAACCAAACATAGGAGCTGACACTGTCCTCCTGTTGATCACTACTACGACATCATGTCGACAGAGATCGCCGAAGTGAGTGAATTCTCGGAGGCAGATCAAAGAAGAGAAGAAGAAGAAGCAGGAGGCTAAGAAGAGAACAAAAGAAGAAGCGGAAAGATTAGCAAGAGAATTTTATGAAAGAGAGGTATTAGCAAAATATGAAGAAGATAATAAGAATACTGTTTATAAACAATTGACTAAACAAAAGCAAATCAATTACAGAAAAGAAAGAAGCAAAAAAACATATAAATGTGTCTGTGGTAAGACGATAAGAATATATAGCAAATATGAACACGAAAAAAGTCAATCACATAGAGACTTCTTTGCGGAAAAAGAAGAGGTTATGATAGGCGGACATAAAGTTATTCGTATAGCATATAGAAACGATGATATAGAAAGATATTATAAAAACCACCAAAATAATTTATTTTTATTTAAAGAGTAAAATTATATTACTAATAATATATACTATGGGGAGACATAAGAAATATCTCACACCAGAAGAAAAGAGAAAGGCTAACTCCGAAAAGGCTCTAGCATATTATAAAAGAAATAAGGATGAAATCAATCAAAAGAGAAAGGAGCAATTAAAAGAACGAAATAGAAAACTTAAGGAATATGAAGAAATAAAAGCGAAAGAGACGGCGAGAGAATAAAAAAAAACAAAACAAAAACAGAAAATTATTTTTTATGTTAAATATAAATGAATTTCATGTTAAAGGTAAGACAATTTATATTTATAAAAAGGTACAACAATTTAATATTTTTCTAATATTTTATATACCCATTGATATAATGCCACCACCATTACCACCAAGACCAACAAAGAAAAATGTAGAACTCTTAAAAACTAAGGCGAATTTAAGGGAAACTAAGACACGGGAGACTAAACAGAGGGAATATAAGGTTGTTGAGCTAAAACCGATAAAGAACAGAGGGATAAACGGCTATACATACCCATTCAGAGACCTTGATATTAACTTCTATGATATGGATGCGATTGAACTAACAATTATGAGAGCAGTAAAGGATGCGAAAAGTAAAGGTATGACATTCCTCCCGTCTCTTCTTGTTCAAATCCTCCTTCATCTTCGTCTCCTCCATATCTTCCTTCATCATCCCAGCCCTCTTCTACTCCTCCTCCTACTCCTTCATCTCCTCCTCCTCCTTCATTCAATCCTCCTCCTCCTCCTCCTTCATTCAATCCTCTTCCTCCTATGCCCGAGGTGAAGAGCATGGTCCGTAAAGAGCGCATGAAGTACATCAGCGAAAAGTGGAATGAGCAAAAATCGAAGCAGGCTACTCCTGCACCTTCTTCCGCCGCACCCCAACAGGAACAGGGATCGGCTCAGAGCGACCTGCTGACCGCCCGGCCCTCGTGCGCTCCCTCTGACCAGCGCACAGAAAGCGAGACCAAAGGCGTCACTCAAGTGATCTGACTCTGTGACGCATTTAGTCTGACCAGTTACATTAAAACTCTCTACGAGGTTTTGTGTCAGCACTTTAGACTGAATTTTGTATCTCCCCTTAACTCTGCCGAATACAACTGAATTTGAAACTGGACGGATAATAGATAAGCTCCTTGGCACCGAGACTGAGCATAGTTGCACCGGCTGCCGCTTGGATAAGCAGATTATCTGGATTGGTATTTGCTCTCCCGAAATTTTGGTCCTCTACCACGCAGATGTCAGCGTTGTACAGTTCATCGATCGCGTGCAAGCACGCTGACAGTGGCTTGGTCTTGAAGCTGTCGGTGTCGTCCTGTCTGGCGATGTCCAGCACGCTGGCATAAGTGACAGTGATGGCGTTGGTGCTATTGTCCTTTTCGAGCACAACCACTCCAAGATTTCGCAGTCCGGGGTCGATTGCTACCACTTTTTTCATTTCTCTTCTCCTCCTTTGTTTTTAATGTAAGACGAACTTTCTTTTTTTCACACGTCCTCGTACCAGCTCAAACTCATGTGCACGTCCGCCGTGCCGGAAGTAGTGCTACACGCGATGCATAGCACTTCTCCGGGCCCGACTGCGATGTTAAGCCTACTCAGGTCCAATGAGGCAGAGGCCGAGCCCGTGGCCGACACGACGCACGCGGCCACCGCATTGCCGCGGACACCGTGACGAGGGACGCGGAGTATTCGCTATTAGAAGCGGCCGCGTCATGGTTCGCGTAGGTCGGCGCGCTGCCAAACGTGACTTGCGTGAGCACTCGGAGGACCACGGGCTTGGTGCTCGAGACGGCCGTAGCAGTCAGCAGTATTGGGAACAACAAGTCGTTGTTAGCGAGGGCGCCGATCAAGCTCTTGTTGCGGATGACTAACGCGTTCTGTTCGGTCGTGCTGGCGGTCTGAACGTTCGCGCGCGCAAAGCTGAGGCCAAGCTGCCTCACGGGACCTTCGACCAGGACGCCGACACTGGCAGTGCGCACCAGGCCGCCCGCCCCAGTGGTCTTGAGCCTGAACGGTAAACTGGCGTTGCTGAGCCAAGGTGTTGTGTTAGCGCCTGCGTACTGGATTCTGTGCACGGGGACTAGCACCCCGTCCGACTTCCTCTCGACCGAGAACACGACAGCCCCAAATCCCAAGTACTAAAGCTGGATCTGAAAAATGTTGCCCTTGGACCAGTCCTTGCGGTCCATGTCGTCCTGGTCGCCGCCCAGGCAGGTGTCGAGGTTCCAGTTGGCCTGGTCGATATACATGTCGACACTTGCGTTGCGGTGCAAGATCCGCAGCCTGTTGCTCTGTGTCTGGTTCTGCACAAAGAAGAAGTAGTTGTTGTCTTCGCCTAGCCCGGCCATGGCCGAATTAGCCACGTTGGGCGCGGCCGGGAACAGCGCCATGAAGCGGCAGACGAGCCCTTGCCCCGCGCGGTACTTGCAGCGACGAAGCGTTTCGGCTTGTGCGGCGCCACTGAGCGACAACAGGCCGGCCGCGGTGGTCACGGAGCCAGTGGTCGCGAAATTGCGCGGGTTCAGGGTGCCGGTGTAAGGGAAAGTCTCCTGCACTAGCGGGGTAGACTCCGCGACCTTGTGCTCGCCAAAGGCCGTGACCATGCTAGGCAACGGCTTGGTCTCGACCGTGTCCTCCAGACGCAGCTGTTTCGTGCCACTCAGCGTCAGTGACATTTTTTATTCTCGTGCCTCTCTGTTTAAGAAAACTAGCGCACCAAGAAAACAAATTAAAGAATGAGCTCCCTACGCACCCTGAGCGAAATGAACCTGCTGGTCCGCAGCAAGGACCGCGACCGGGTGCAGGGTATGGGCGATTCGGCCGAGTTCCGCCTGCCCTTGCAGGAAGCGATCGAGGGCAGGTACCACCTGATCTGGGCCACGGTACCGAACGCCTGCTTCAACTTCAACTCCAAGAACAACAAGCTCTACCTGACCAGTACGGCCACGGGCAACGTGACGATCACGATTCCCTCGCAAAATTACACGGGGGAGACCTTGGCCGACACACTGCAGTCGCTGCTGATCAACGAGGGCTACGTCCAGCCGGGCCAGACAATCGGCATCACGTACCTCGACACGCACCTGAAGCTGCAGTTTACGCTGAGCGCGGGCGCCGAGTTCGCGATCTATTGCCATCAATCCAACAGCGACAGCGCGCACGCGGTGCTCGGCTTCGAGACCTCTGCCCAGAACGGAGCGGGGACCTCGCTGCCCTCGGGGCAGACCAGGATCTTGCCGAACGTGGTGGCCTTGGGCCTGCCGACCTCGCTGGGCATACAGATCAAGGAATGCTCGACGCTGGCCTACTCGCTCGGCTGCTTCCATGAGGTCTGGGACGGCACATCCATTACGCGCGGCCCCAAGAACCACTCGGTCAGCCTAATCATTCCTTTTCTTGCAGTTCAGGGGGGTATCAGTCTAGCGCTCAGGACAGGCACGACCAGTACGTGTTTTTCCCTAGCAAGACCAAGTACCTCAACGTCCGGGTCGTGTCACCGGACACGCGCGACAAGGTTGACCTGAACGGGGCGGACTTGGAAATGCTGCTGAGCAAGGCATGAGTTTTTTTAATCTTCATGCGAGGAGAAGAGATGGAGAAGGAGGAAAAATGTCAGGCCGTGCCCCCCGATCCGATGTCAAACACCGTGTAGATGTTGCCAGGGCGCGTTACAGACAACCCCCTCGCGGGCCACGCCCC
>WBZZ01001820.1:25000-75000 GCA_019918135.1 Paulinella micropora
AGGCGCATGTGCAGAAATGCATCAGCCATTGACAGAGAAGCACTATTATTATTATTATTATTATTATTATTATTATTATTATTATTATTATTATTATTATTATTATTATTATTATTATTATTATTTGGACACAGTGATAGCCCAGTGGTCAAGTTCTACCATCTGGGCCCTGTCGCCAGTTCGATTCCCGTCGGTGCCACCAGTATTGTCATTGAACATACCGGTCTATTTCTGGACCAGTATTTTCATTGAACATACCGGCCCGTCTGGAAGTGTTGGAACTGCCCTTGCGGGGGTGTCATTAGAGCTTATCGTCAATTCTTCGTACTCCCCTCACGGGTGAGACGATGGAGGCGCATGTGCAGAAATGCATCAGCCATTGACAGAGAAGCACTATTATTATTATTATTATTATTATTATTATTATTATTATTATTATTACGGAGTACATAGGCCATCGGTCCCTTTCCATGGGCTGATTGGTATAAAGCTCCTAGAGTAATGTTCTATGCCGTCACTTCCTTTATTCCACCGATTGGTGTGGAGACTTTCCTTATGGAATGGAGGATTGGATGCACATGGCCTTTTGGCTCAGCAATTGGCAGACGATACATACATACATATTATTATTATTATTATTATTATTATTATTATTATTATTATTATTATTATTATTATTATTATTATTATTATTATTATTATTATTATTATTATTATTATTATTATTATTATTATTATTATTATTATTATTATTATTATTATTATTATTATTATTATTATTATTATTATTAATGGACACCGTGATAGCCCAGTGGTCAAGTTCTACCATCTGAGCCCTGTCGCCAGTTCGATTCCCGTCGGTGCCACCAGTATTTTCATTGAACATACCGGTCCATTTCTGGACCAGTATTTTCATTGAACATACCGGCCCGTCTGGAAGTGTTGGAACTGCCCTTGCGGGGGTGTCATTAGAGCTTATCGTCAATTCTTCGTACTCCCCTCACGGGTGAGACGATGGAGGCGCATGTGCAGAAATGCATCAGCCATTGACAGAGAAGCACTATTATTATTATTATTATTATTATTATTATTATTATTATTATTATTATTATTATTATTATTATTATTATTATTATTATTATTATTATTATTATTATTGGACACCGTGATAGCCCAGTGGTCAAGTTCTACCATCTGGGCCCTGTCGCCAGTTCGATTCCCGTCGGTGCCACCACTATTTTCATTGAACATACCGATCCGTCTGCACCAGTGTTTTCATTGAACATACCGGTCCGTCTGGAAGTGTTGGAACTGTCCTTGCGGGGGCGTCATTAGAGCCTATCGTCAATTCTTCGTACTCCCCTCACGGGTGAGACGATGGAGGCGCATGTGCAGAAATGCATCAGCCATTGACAGAGAAGCACTATTATTATTATTATTATTATTATTATTATTATTATTATTATTATTATTATTATTATTATTATTATTATTATTATTATTATTATTAATGGACACCGTGATAGCCCAGTGGTCAAGTTCTACCATCTGAGCCCTGTCGCCAGTTCGATTCCCGTCGGTGCCACCAGTATTTTCATTGAACATACCGGTCTATTTCTGGACCAGTATTTTCATTGAACATACCGGCCCGTCTGGAAGTGTTGGAACTGCCCTTGCGGGGGTGTCATTAGAGCTTATCGTCAATTCTTCGTACTCCCCTCACGGGTGAGACGATGGAGGCGCATGTGCAGAAATGCATCAGCCATTGACAGAGAAGCACTATTATTATTATTATTATTATTATTATTATTATTATTATTATTATTATTATTATTATTATTATTATTATTATTATTATTATTATTATTATTATTATTATTATTATGGACACCGTGATAGCCCAGTGGTCAAGTTCTACCATCTGGGCCCTGTCGCCAGTTCGATTCCCGTCGGTGCCACCAGTATTTTCATTGAACATACCTGTACGTCTGGAAGTGTCGGAACTGCCCGTGCGGGGGTATCATTAGAGCCTATCGTCAATTCTTCGTACTCCCCTCACGGGTGAGACGATGGAGGCGCATGTGCAGATTTGCATCAGCCATTGACAGAGAAGCACTATTATTATTATTATTATTATTATTATTATTATTATTATTATTATTATTATTATTATTATTATTATTATTATTATTATGGACACCGTGATAGCCCAGTGGTCAAGTTCTACCATCTGAGCCCTGTCGCCAGTTCGATTCCCGTCGGTGCCACCAGTATTTTCATTGAACATACCGGTCTATTTCTGGACCAGTATTTTCATTGAACATACCGGCCCGTCTGAAAGTGTTGGAACTGCCCTTGCGGGGGTGTCATTAGAGCTTATCGTCAATTCTTCGTACTCCATTCACGGGTGAGACGATGGAGGCGCATGTCCAGAAATGCATCAGCCATTGACAGAGAGGCACTATTATTATTATTATTATTATTATTATTATTATTATTATTATTATTGTTATTGTTATTATTATTATTATTGGCAGTGGTTGTAGTTTGTGTGTTTGGGGGGGGGGTGGAAAGTAGGAGCAGAGTTTAGTGTACAAGTAGGAATAGTAGTAGCAAGAGTAGCAGTAGCAGTAGGAGTACTGGTATTAATAGTAATTTAGGAAAAGAGTTGTAGCGGTGGGGGAGGTGGTCGTGGTGGGGGGGGGAGGGGGGGAAGGGGACAAAATGAAACTGTCAAAAAGTGACAATAGGTCTGAGATAGAAAGAGCGCGCGCGAGAGAGTGAGAGAGGGAGGTGGCATACCAGTGTGGCATACTGGTAGGGTCGGTCACGACGTCGTCCGAGGCCCCGACGTCGCCAGAAACCGAAGTCGCAGGGGCAGAAGCGATGGAAAAACCCAAGTCCCTTGCTACCTGTGCAATTGGCATTAATGACTAAGCAAGAACAGATGCAGAGGATGAGACATCAAGCTTGAAGTGGTTGAATCGCTGTTTGTGATCAGCAATCCCTGCCTCCTCTTTTTCATGTTGCTTCCTACAGAAACAGAAAAAAAGAAAAAAATGGGGAGGCTGGCTAAGTCTTGTGCATTCGATTGTGCGTTTTTGATGGACAGTGGAAGCATGAATGCATGCACACGAAGCGTGGAAAGTATGGTGGCGCGTTTTTGTGCGAAATTTGGCGAAATTTCAGAAAAAAAAAACCTCTCATAAAAACATTCCATGACCGGAACTACTTGTTTTCTACCTGATTTTACGGTGTATTTGCCCTTTTACACTGGCGGAATGAGTGGGTTTGAAATGTCGCCAAAACACTCACCGAAACACACACAAAAACGCTCCACCATACTTTCCACGCTTCGTGTGCATGCATTCATGCTTCCACTGTCCATCCAAAACGCACAATCGAATGCACAAGACTTAGCCAGCCTCCCCATTTTTTCTTTTTTTCTGTTTCTGTAGGAAGCAACATGAAAAAGAGGAGGCAGGGATTGTCTGATCACAAACAGCGATTCAACCACTTCAAGCTTGATGTCTCATCCTCTGCATCTGTTCTTGCTTACTCATTAATGCCAATTGCACAGGTAGCAAGGGACTTGGGTTTTTCCATCGCTTCTGCCCCTGCGACTTCGGTTTCTGGCGACGTCGGGGCCTCGGACGACGTCGTGACCGACCCGGTGGCATACCAGTGCCACCACTGGTATGCCACACTGGTAATACTATGCCACCTCCAAGTAATAATAATAATGATAATAATAATAATAATAATAATAATAATAATAATAATAATAATAATAATAATAATAATAATAATAATAATAATAATAATAATAATAATAATAATAATAATAATAATAATAATAATAATAGTGCTTCTCTGTCAATGGCTGATGCAAATCTGCACATGCGCCTCCATCGTCTCACCCGTGAGGGGAGTACGAAGAATTGACGATAGGCTCTAATGACACCCCCGCAAGGGCAGTTCCAACACTTCCAGACAGACCGGTATGTTCAATGAAAACACTGGTGGCACCGACGGGAATCGAACTGGCGACAGGGCCCAGATGGTAGAACTTGACCACTGGGCTATCACGGTGTCCATAATAATAATAATAATAATAATAATAATAATAATAATAATAATAATAATAATAATAATAATAATAATAATAATAATAATAATAATAGTAATAGTGCTTCTCTGTCAATGGCTGATGCATTTCTGCACATGCGCCTCCATCGTCTCACCCGTGAGGGGAGTACGAAGAATTGACGATAAGCTCTAATGACACCCCCGCAAGGGCAGTTCCAACACTTCCAGACGGGCCGGTATGTTCAATGAAAATACTGGTCCAGACGGATCGGTATGTACAATGAAAATACTGGTGGCACCGACGGGAATCGAACTGGCGACAGGGCCCAGATGGTAGAACTTGACCACTGGGCTATCACGGTGTCCATATAATAATAATAGTAATAATAATAATAATAATAATAATAATAATAATAGTGCTTCTCTGTCAATGGCTGATGCATTTCTGCACATGCGCCTCCATCGTCTCACCCGTGAGGGGAGTACGAAGAATTGACGATAAGCTCTAATGACACCCCCGCAAGGGCAGTTCCAACACTTCCAGACGGGCCGGTATGTTCAATGAAAATACTGGTCCAGAAATAGACCGGTATGTTCAATGAAAATAATGGTGGCACCGACGGGAATCGAACTGGCGACAGGGCTCAGATGGTAGAACTTGACCACTGGGCTATCACGGTGTCCATAATAATAATAATAATAATAATAATAATAATAATAATAATAATAATAATAATAATAATAATGTGTGTGTGTGTGTGTGTTGTGTGTGTGTTGCGTGTGTTGTGTGTGTATGTGTTGTGTGTGTGTGTTGTGTGTGTGTGTGTCTGTGTGTGTGTGGTGTTGTGTGTGTTTGTGTGTGTGTTGTGTGTGTGTTTGTGTGTGTTGTGTGTGTGTGTGTGTGTGTGTGTGTTGTGTGTGTTGTGTCTCTCTCTCTCTCACACACACACTCTCTCTCTCCCTCCCTCCCTCCCTCTCTCTCTCTCTCTCTCTCACACTCACTCTCTCACTCTCTCTCTCTCTCTCACTCTCTCTCTCTCTCTCTCTCTCTCTCTCGCTCTCGTTCTCTCTCTCTCTCTCGCTCTCGTTCTCTCTCCCTCTCTCTCTCTCTCTCTCACACACACACACACACACACACTCTCTCTCTCTCTCTTAGATCTGTCTCTCCTCCTCTCCTCTCCTCCTCCTCCTCCTCCTCCTACTACTACTACCACTTCTACTACTACTACTACTACTACTACTACTACTACTACTACTCTACTACTACTACTACTACTACTACTACTACTACTACTACTACTACTACTACTACTACTACTACTACTACTGTTCGTACACTACTACACACTACTTCCCCCCCCCCACACACACACACACACTACTAGTACTACTTCTACATAAAAGAAAAGAAAAAAATATGGAAAAATAACAAAAAGCGCAAGAGCAAGTAGTACAGCAAGCTCAAGGACCTCGTCTAGGCATCTTTAATAACTTTTGCATGGCTGTCATAAAAATATTATAGTCTGACATAAAAAATTTCTAGTGATTTTAATATAATTTTAATGCTTATTAATACGTTTCATACAATTTAATCGTAAACTCATCGAATCCGGATGCAGATGGACTTATATGTATGATATTAATACTTATATTATGAGTGGCGCAAGCTGACTTTCAAGTCACTTGCAGATCAAGTTCAACAAAAATTATTAAAGTTTGTATCATATTTTATTGATAAGCTGAAACGTTTAAATTAAATATTAATAACTGTTATTAATATATAATAAAATTATTATTTTCTTTCAATGCCCAACAAAAAAAGAAAAAAAAATAGTTACCTTGACTATGATATAATATTCAATGATAGGCTACATGAAAAATTACTACTGTTTTCAGTTTTGTAAGTTCAAAATTTGAATTTGAATTTTAAAAATATGATGTATTGAGTTTAATATAATTGAGAAATACTATTTCTATTATTTTTGTGTAAAAAAAAACAATGTCTTCAAGTTGTGCTAGAGTCGTGAAGCGGAGTGGTTTGGTGAGTGACATCAAAAACTGACCGTTACATCAATAGGAAATTTAAAATTTGAATGTTTTTCAATCTAAATAACTAAAATGATGATTTTACATGAAAAGCAGTTGATTTTATTTGTTAATATCATAATTTGAAAAACTCAAAATTTCAGCAAAATTTTTTGAGAAACATTTTGCATTATATCCTGTCGAGCTGGAGTAGTATAGGGTCGCACTTCGGGACAGTTTTTCAATACACGCCCCCCGCCACCAGAGACACACACCGTTCGGCCCGCACGGGACAAAATGGCAATTGAAACCGTTACATTTTAATATTTTAAATTAAAGTCATAAAAATATAGACACATACAGTATGGCAAACGAAGACACACAAAAAACTGCGACAAGTCGTAGATTTACTATTTCAAAAGGATGTATTATGATAAAGAATAATGAAAAGAGGCCGATGGTAAAAGTTCAATGGAAAGAAGGAGGTAAAACGATGTTTAAGAGTTTTAGTATTGGAAAACGAAGAACCCAAGAACAAGCAATGGAAGAAGCAAAGAAATATCACGAGGAAAAATTAAAACCAAAGTATGATGAATGGAAAGTTAATTATGATAAGGAAACAAAAGAAATCAAAAAAGAAAAGAAAAGAAATTGGAAGAAGACTCCTTTCAAGTGTGAGTGTGGAGTTGAAATCAATAGGAGTAGCAAAGCAAGACATATGAAATCAAACAGGCACAGCGGGGGCAAGCCCCCGCACCCCCAAGCGGGGTTGTAGGGGTTTACCCCTACACCGCCAGCCCCGCCAGCACCGCCCGCCCCGCCCTAATTTCCATCTAAACATAGGGCCCCCCGTATATATAGACACGGGGAGCACACGGCGGACCACGGCGGGGGCAGACGATTGATATAATTATTTCATTTCAAAAAAAAAAAAACTGTTAAACAATATATACACTGACTAACGATGGAGACACACACTTACAACGGTATTCAGTATAGGTTGGACAAATTTAGGGAACAAAAAATTAATTATGAAATCAAAAGGGTCAGGGGGCAAGATATGCTGTATATAATACCGAAGACGAGAAAGTATAAGGTGGATACAACAACGGCCCAAAATTACTTGAACAGAGTAAGAGGTGCTGTTTACTTTGAGCATCATGCTATTCCAGTAGCACCGCCATTACCTCCTCAGTTTGAGGCGAAAGTGTTTGAAGCGAAAGTGAGAGAAAGAAAAGAAAGGATGAAAGACTTAATGCGGTATGCTAACTACGAAATCAAGCACGTAGATAGAAAGAAGCACATTCTAGGCATCAATGAAAGCCAGTATTGGGTTAGGATTAGAGGCAACTTTACTTCATTCAGTATGGAAGATGTAGTAAAGTTTATTGAGATAATACTGAACGACTTTATTAAAAGACAGAGACAGAATAATATGGTAAGTCTAAGTATCAAGTTTGTAGATTACTATGGAGCAGTATCTACGGGTTTGAAAAATATTAACGAGATTTCTGTCAGCGAGGTTTTAGAAAGACTGTCAGCAATATTTCAAAGCAACGAAAGCCTTTATACAGACGAAAAGGGAACTAATATGGATAGGTTTAGATTCGTTTTGAAATCTGTTGAAATGCCGACGGGCGGAACGAGGCTTCAAATAATTAATAAGCTTGATGTATATAAAAAGAGAGGAGTAATTCAAATTAATAATACAGACAACATATGCTTAGCCAGAGCAATTGTTGTAGTAAAAGCAAAAATTGAAAAACATACAAAATACTCACAGATTATGAAAGGCAGAAAGATACAGGAGGAGATGGCTTTGAAACTACACGAAGAAGCGAAAGTCATTCAGGATGTGTGCGGTATTCCTGAAATTAATACATTTGCTATCCACATTAAATACAATCTGGTTATTGTTGAATTTCCTGACAAGATTGTTTATAAGACAGATTTACTTGATGAGGCAGGCAAACGACTTACGAACCTTTACATACTTAAAACAGAGAACCACTACGATGCCATAACTAATATGAAGTCTATGGTAAGTAAAGAAAACTTCTGCGAAATATGTTTAAGAGGATTTCAAAAGCGACACGCCTGCGAAGCTAAATGTAATATCTGCGAAACCAAAGACTGTAAGGGTATTAACGATAAAAGCAATTGGACAGATTGCTATTCGTGTAACAGAAAGTTTCCAAATTCGGTATGTTTCAACAACCACAAGAAGACGAACTGCGATATTAAAGCAAAATGTCTTTCGTGCGGGCTTAATTACAGGAAGAAAGACGAACACAAATGCGGTTATGCGAAATGGCGTAATTGTAAGGAACTAAAACCACTTGAACACCAATGCGAAATCGTGAAGAAAGACATATTACCTTTTTCAGAGAAATACATATTCTTTGACTTTGAAGCTACACAGGACACGGGCGAGCACATAGTCAATCACGCGGAAAGCCAGTATTTCGATGCGAAGGAACCACCCGTCATTCATAAGAACATTGATGATTTCTGTAAGTGGGCTTTTGAATCTAAGCATAACGGCTTTACATTCATTGCTCATAACAGTCGCGGTTATGATTGTCAGTTTATTCTTAAATGGTTGGTTGATAACGGACAAGCACCATTCGTCATTTATCAAGGCGGTAAGATAATGATGATGACTTTGAAGAAATACCGCTTCATTGATAGTCTCAGTTTCTTGACTATGCCTCTGGCTGATTTTCCTAAAACATTCGGATTGAAAGAACTTAAAAAGGGTTTCTTCCCTCACTTCTTCAATACGGACAAGAATAAAAATTATGTTGGTGTGATGCCTCATAAAAAGCACTACGGCTACGACACTATGAAAGATAAGAAGAGAGCGGAATTCTTAGAATGGTATGAAAGCCAAAGAAATAGCACATTTGATATGCAGAAGGAAATCTCGGAATACTGTCATAGCGATGTTGACATTCTGAGAAGGGGATGTATGGATTTTAGAAAGCAGTTTCTAGAATTCGGTATTGACCCGTTTCAATATACAACTATTGCGAGTTGTGTTATGGCTTTGTATCGTGCTAAGTTTATGCCAGAGAATTCAATTGCTGTGTTGAAGGCGGAAAAGCAAAACAGGATTACCTCTCGGGCTTGTGTTGAATGGATAGCTTACAGAAGCAGGTTAGACCAAACGGATATCAAACACGCTTTCAATGGTGGTGAAAAAATGTTTCGTATTGGCGACTCAACTATTTATGTAGATGGCTGGGATGAAAAGACTAAAACCGCTTACGAATTTCACGGATGTCTATGGCACGGATGTCCAAAGTGCTTCAATGGTAATACAATCAATACTAAGAAGAATAAGACGATGGGCGAATTATACAAGGCAACAATGAGACGAGAAAAAGAACTAAGCAAACAAGTAAGCAAACTAGTATCTATCTGGGAGTGTGAATGGAGATTAATGAAAACAAGTGAAAGCCTAGCGGAAGATACTAATGAACGAATTACGGAACAAGAAGGACTGAACCCGCGAGAAGCAATGTTTGGAGGTAGAACGGATGCTCTAACATTGTATTGGAAGTAAAGACATAACAGCGAATACGCGAAATACATTGACATATGCTCTCTGTATCCTACCGTTATGTTTTACGACCTTTGCCCTAGCGGACACCACGAAATCATACGGCCATCAAATGACGACGACCGAAAGGAGATGAGAAACAAAATCATAAACAGAGAATATTTCGGAGTGTCTAAGGTTAAGATGCTACCGCCGAGAAAATTACTACACCCCGTTTTACCTAAGGCGGATAGAGGTAAGCTTATGTATTACTTATGCGACAAGTGCGGAATGACTGAACAGAAAACCGAATGTAAGCACACCGATAACGAGCGAGCAATAACTGGCACTTGGGCAACTCCTGAAATCTACAAGGCCTTAGACAAAGGCTATAAGTTGATTAAGGTATATGAGGTATGGCACTGGAAGGAACAGAGCAGTAGCCTTTTCAAAGATTACATAAAAACTTTCTTAAAGGTTAAACAACAGTCAAGCGGATATCCTGATGGTTGTATTACAGAAGAACAAAAAAGAAACTACATTGACAGTATGGAAGTCAAGATGGGCATTAAGATGGACGAAAACAAAATAGAAGAAAACCCAGGACGGCGAGCGGTTGCTAAGTTGTGCTTGAATAGCCTGTGGGGTAAGTTTGGTGAAAAGCAAAACAAGACTCAAAACAAAATGATTAAAGATAAAGATACCTTATACAAGTTAATGAACGATAAGTCAGTTGATAACATAAACATAAACATTATTAACGACAAGATAATAGAAGCGAGTTACGACCTTAAACAGGATGCGGTAAGCGACCCTGTAAAAACAAATATTGTAGTTGCTTTATTTACGACTTGCCACGCGAGGATTAGACTATGTGAGATGATGGACAAACTAGACAACAGAGTTCTATACCACGATACCGACAAAATCATATACACAACAGACTTAACGAAAGGCGAAACAGATGTGAAAACTGGTAAGCTGTTAGGTGAATGGACGGACGAACTACACGGAGCAAAGATTACGACCTTTATCGGAGGCGGACCAAAGTGTTATGGATATGTCTTAGATAACGGCAAAGCAAGTATGAAAGTCAAAGGCTTTAGTATGAATTATGAAAACAATAAATCATTAAATTTACCAAATATGTTAAGTGTCATTAGTTGCGGACTTGGAATTAAAAACAGCGACCTTATTGAGAACGGTAAGAATGAATTGTTAGAGTTGCTTAAAACTCAGGAAGAAAAATTGATTGCTAAACGAATTGAAAAATCTGGTAAAGTTGTTATAGTAGAAAACAGCAAGATAACAAGAGACAAGCAACAGAAAAAAATAACGAGTGAATACTTAGAAAAAATATTCAGCTTTACTTACACTAAAAGAAATATTATAGGTATTGTTGACAATGCGATTGAAACAAGACCATTCGGTTATTGAACAAAAAAGTAATAAAAAGAAAAATTTATTTTTTTGCCTTTCTACCTTTGCCCTTAAAAGTCCTAATTGTATGAATTCCTTTTTTCGGTTTGACTAACTTAGTATTTACAGCCGTAGCACCTAACAATGATACTGGGTCATACTTAGTTCGGTAGTTCGTCGTTAGCTTCGCAGTCTTCGCCCGCTTACCTTTTGGATTTACCTTGACAGCTACTCGGTCAATCACGCCTTCAATGAGGTCTTTTGTGCTACTGCCTTTATTGTATGTGGTAGCCCTCACCCCAGTCTGTCGGCTTAAATCTTTTGCTATTGTTCCACCTAACGAATGACCAGTCAGCTCTACATTATCCTTACCATATTTTTTAATGATGTCATTAACCAGCTTTTGTTCTTCTTTATATCTCGGAGTTCTTTTCAATACTCCCTTTACTCATGCGACATCTGTTAGCAGGTCCCTTTTATCCGCACTTCCCCTAAATGCTACAATAGCTTTGCGTGGCTGAAAGCCAGCTTGGCCTGGAAGGCCAATTCCATCTTTTTCATATACGGTTGATTTTTCTTTGCTAGCGACTGGCTTCCATCCGTCCGCACCTTTTCTATCTGACGAAGACAAATAGACATCCTCTGACAACTCCGCACTTCCACCCTTCTGCTTTCTGTATTCCTTACCAGCTTTTTTTAATGCCTCCCCATAGGTTATACCGTGTTTGGCAGAGTAAGCCTTTACGAAGGTAATCCATTGAGACATTTCGTATATTATGATTTATTTAATTTTTTTTCCTACCAACTATATACACCCTACTATGTCCGCCCTCACTAGACTATGCGAGAAGTTCCAAAAACTTTCCATTGAAGGCGAAAAAAATCCTTCTCGTTGGAAGATGTCCAAAAGGTAATCCACGACGAAATAAAAGCAATTGAAGAAATGAGAAATGCTCAACCCAAAGACACATTTCATTTCGGGAAATACAAGGGTGAAAAAATAGAAGACATCGCAAAGATTGATAAGCCATACATTGAATGGTTAGTTCGTCTGGAATTTCTTTTTTTGCTTCGGCTTCGCTCATTGTTATACCTCCTACGTCGGTAGATGTATATTATATAAAATTTATTTATTGTAATCATAAATACTTTTTCAATTCAATTGAATGGTTAGTTCCTTCTATGAATAACCCAACACTCGCGGTTTTAAGGGATTGAATTCCAGTAGAAGCATCATTTCTCATTATAGCCATAAATGGTAATCTAGTATTTCGCAGACTTACACCAGTATTATCATTCGCATACTTAATCATATGGACTAGCTGAAATTCGCCAGTCTCTGGGTTCTCAATTGAAAACTTAATAGCACCAAAGCCCAAATATTGAAATTGAATTTGAAATATATTTCTTTTATCCCACAGCAAGTCTGGCATATTGCCTGTTCCATCGCAGGGGTCGTCCCATTCTTCTTGGTCAATATAATGTGCGTTTTCTCCTTTACAATGTAGAATATTCATCCCTACCTCATTTTTGTAAAAATAAAATCCATCTTCAAATTCGTTTCCTATTCCGATAAATGAATAGTGTGCTTTCGCATCATCCGTCGTCCATAAAGCAGTGAAGCGACACATAACTCCCATACCCGTTCTGTATTTTATTTTTCTTTTGCTCACCAGAGAGGCATCCGCAGTAGCGTTGGCAGTCGTTTTCAATTCAGCCATATTCGCATTAAATGAAACGGTCGCCTTTGTTTCTGTTTTAGTCCATATCCGTGTATTAACGGTATATGGAAAGATTTCTTGTAATACTGGTGTTAATTGTGCGGTTGTAGTTTCGCCAAAGGCGGTTCTCATATTATCAATGTGTCCGCCATATCCAACTTTGACATTTACGAAGTCTCCGACAGGATTTTGGGCGACTAAATTTCGTTGGTGAGACATTGTAGGAACCTACGACCTCAAAAAATGTTTTGTGTAAATTCTTATATTATCAAAAAAATAAATAATCCATCAAAAATTAATTGTAAGTGCTTTTTTTCAAAAACCACGTACGATCTCAAAAACCTCTTACCTCAAAGGTGGGGGTTATGAGATAGTAATTACATTTTCCTTCACACTCACAGTTCGCTGAGTAATAGCCAGAGTGTAGTGAGAATGGACTTTGTTTCGGCAGGTTCCAATAAACTCCCATCGCCGTTCCTGAGTTAAGTCAAGCCCGCTAATCTCGTTCTGGTCCTTGCTCCACAGAGGGCGGTTGTTGTCCCAGCAATTAGCATAAATCCAGTTGTATTGATACACATTAGAATTCATCAAGGCACTACCCTCCAACCTCGGCTTCATAATCATATAGTCTTCAAGGTTCGCCACAGATACATCAAATTCTTCCTGTCTCGCACCATCAAGGGTAGTGTAGAACGAGACAACCTTTCGCTTAGCATCAGCAACAACAGCACCCGTAGCAGACCGCTCATCATTTACATCATTGTCATAAGCGGTATTTACACTTTCAACAGAATGAAACACACTGTGATAAATCTTCTTCAACCTCTGCCCGTGCCCGCGATCAAATCGCATAATAATGTTTTGGTTTTCAGTCGCTTTACCATCGCTAGCAGTTCCAATAGTATTCTTATACACATAGGGGTAACCAATATCAAAACTCATACCACTGCCCGCAATCTGGCTTTGAATAGATTGAATGACACAAGGGTTCTGCTCAACAGCAAGAAACAAGTTAAGATTGCTCACAGCAACATCCTCAGCACCAGCAGCGATGTTAGCACCGCCACCAGGACTTAGCGGGTCAGCACCAGAATAATAAATCTTCGCAGAACCATTCCAGACAATTCGCATCGTCAAAATCTCAGGCAACATAATAGTTTTATCAAGGGCGAAGATAGTGTTGTAAAGCATACCAAGATTAAGTTTGATTTTAATAGCCATATCACCAGCATTAGCATTATTGCCCAAAGCACCAGCAGTAAAATACTTCGCCTCAACAATGGAAACATTGACTGGAAGAAGGGTTCCAGTGTTCGCGGCGATTAAAGCATCGTTATGGCGACGAGCATTTGTTTTAGGCTGCTTAATAAGTTCTTTATAATCAGCATCTCCGAATTTAGTTTCAATGGTAGATAACTGCTTATCAGCATTACACTTTTGGAGCATACAGCCAGCACCAGTGCCAACATCGTGGTTTTCAAGTGCGAGAAAGTCTTTAAGCGAAGTCTCGGGCTTCCAAATCATCTTTGTAATATTTCCAACATAGTTCAAATCGCACAGATAAACTCCGCTACGGGTTTGAAGTTGAATTTGTCTAATAGGAGCAAGGCAGTCCATATAAGCCTTGTTGTATTTAGTATCTGTGTCTGGGATAGTGTAAGTAAAACTCAGAACTGACCTAGCCAAGTTAAATGGGCGACTAATAAGGTCAAATGTGCTTTCTTGTCCTCCCGCAGAGGTAACAGTGACGTTTCCATTACTGCTTTCTCGTGGGTTAAGCTTATTCAAACGATAAGAAGCACTGATGTAGTCAGTCTTGCTAAAATCTAGTTCGCCTCCGTGTTGTGTAGGCATTTTGTGTGTAAGTGCTTTTTTTCAAAAACCACTTACAATCTCAAAAAACGATTTTCAAAAGGTCCTATATTGTAATATGAGAAAAAAATAATTCTAAAATTAATTGTTCCTACTAATTAACGGTTTTTTAACAAATTGAAAAATGATGTAAATAAATTAAAATAATTCGTCTCGCGGTAAATCAACAATGTCATAACAATTCCTAACCCGTTGAGATTAACTGGTTGGTCATTTTCGTCAGTCAAGTAAAACCGATACACATGGCTCAAACTCGTAGATAGCCGTTTGCCGTATTCACTACCAGAGCCATCGTAGATAACAGAGCCGAATGGGATTTCGTGTGTATATTTCTTGGAGCACGTGGTTATCGCCTTCGCCGACGAGGTCGCTTTGAAGATATAAAGTCTTTTCGCCAGTCAAGATTATGACATTTGGAGACCTCAGTGTATTATTAGCAAAGAAATATGTTGAGTCGCGGTCAAAACCCATTACTTCGTGGATACGTGTTTCGGTGTCAAATATAAACCGCGGTTGAATGTTGATGGGATTGTTCGATACTGTAAATAATAGCTTGCCGTCTTTTGGGTCGGTGTTTGTGTTGCTGCTCGTAACGGCGTATGTGTAGTCATTGGGGCTGTCTGCGGTTAGAACCTCAGCCAGTTTATTTTTTAAGTTATTCATCGTGTAGTTGCCCTCGGGTATCGTAATTAGCGCCTCATAGCCATCTTCACTCAGAGTAAAAGTGTTATAAGGACTTGCCACAGAGTAATACGACTTCGGCACATAGATATGAAGAATTTTACAGTGTGTCGGATTATCTAGCGATTTCATATCAATAGAGTGAGTAAAATCACTGTCTGTGCCGTTTATCCTATTTTTGCTATTGACATAGTAAATGTTGCTACTTCGCCCGCCTCTATATTCCATTGTAGGGACACCCTACGACCCGACTTTTTGGATATATAATAGAAAATATATTTTTTTTGTTTTTAATTACTTCAAACCACTTGGGGGGTGCGGGGCTTGCCCCTGCTGCTAAATAAACGTATCAAAGCCATAGCCGTTCTGGGTTTTCAACTCCTCCGCTTCTTTTTCTTTTAAGTCCGTCCAACCGCTGGCGAATTTAAAGCGATTACCTTTCGCCCGCTCTAACAAAAACCTAATACTATGCCACCCGCAGGTATCCGTTGTGTCGCTTTGGTTTTTAACCTGATTAACCTTCATAAGCAGATATGTGCTCGGCTTACTTTTGTCAATAAGCTGTTTCATTTGGTGTAGAAATAGCTCAGTCGGCTTATACAGTGCGAGAGGGTCGTAGATTTCAATAGAGTCGTCTTTAATGGTGTCAATCCAAACAGCAATCCAATGTGAGCCTGGTTGGCTAGACTTATCCAAGTTCATTATAAATCCATACTTCTTTCTTTTTTCTGGTTTCAGTTTGTTTATTTCATCGCTGGCTACCGTGCCGATATACCATTCGTGCTTTTTCATAATGTTGTCTATTTCATCCGTCATCAATCCTCGGTAGGGGCCTCCTCCAACGATTTCGGGTGTTGTGTCGGCTGTGATTTCGGGTATTTTGTCGGTGGTGGGTTCGGTGTTTGTTTCAGGTGTGGTGTCGGGTGATGTGTTGGCGGTGATTTCGGGTATGGTGTCTGGTGTTGGTGTTGCTTCCTCGGTTGGTTGAATACCGAGATTATTTGAAACTTGATTTTTAATGTTTGGGTCGCTTCTCATTTCAGATACTAAGCTACTTACATAATCCTTCTTCTTCATTTTTTTTCTGTATTTGCCCTTCTTCAAATATTTCTTAATTTTTGCTATCGTTAAAAGTTTGTGGATTAATTCCTCCATCGTTTTTGCCCCAGCACCCGTTTGGTTTATTCCCAAATAATCAGCGAGTTTCTTTCTCATTTCATTCTGGTCTATTCCTAAATCAATACCTTCATCTACTATAACTTGTGCCATACCAGCTGTCGTGTGTTTTCCTTTAACTTTTTTTGGTGGTGGTTTGCCCCGAGCTTTCATTTATTTTTCCAAAGCAGGACCCAAAGTTTTGGGTATATCCAATTTCGGATACTTGTAATCATTTCTTAAACCTGCGGATATGTATGATATTTTATCTTTAATTTCAAAGTGTTTCGCTTTGGCCTCAGCTTGCTTTTTTTCTTGTTCTAATTCTTTTTTGTATTGTTCAGCCACTTCTTTCTGCTCATCTGCTGCTTGGGCATCGGCTATCGCTTTCTCTATTCCTTTACCAAGTTTGTCAAATTCTGTTTTGCTCAAACTTTTAATAAATTTAGTTGTAAAGCCCGCTTTCTTCATTAATTCAATGTATTTTTCTTTTAATTCCTTTTCAGCCTTTTTCTCTTCTTTTGTTTTCAATGGCATCTGTTTTTCTTCTGGTGCTTGGGGTGCTTGTGATGGTCCTAGTTGTGGTGCTTGTGGTGGTCCTAGTTGTGGTGCTTGGGGTGGTCCTAGTTGTGGTGCTTGTGGTGGTGCTTGTGGTGGTGCTTGTGGTGGTGCTTGTATGTATTGAGGTTGGAACTGGGGTGGCGGCTATAACATTAAATTATTTTTTCTATCTTGTTCAAATTTTACATCCTCTATAAGTTTTTGCTCTCTGTTTGCCTCCCTTATTAATTCTTCTTGTCTTTCCTTCATTTCCGCATTCTCCTTCCTCTCCATTCTTTTCTTCTCATCTTCTGCCTGTTCTCTTAACTTCTTTTCCTTTTCTTCCTGCTCGTGTATTAGTTCATATTTTTTCAGCAGGTTGTTTTGTATCTGGTTGCGGTTCTCGTGTTCAAGGCGATTGAATTCGGACTTAACAATTCGCTCCTTCGTCTTTCGTGTTTTCTTCGTTTTATTGTCCCCTTTCATATATTTCAGAAACAGTTTAACGATTTGAAGTGTTGAAAGGTCATTCGTTTTCTCGCCAAAGTTGAGATATGCTCGCTTGCCTTTCACTTTGATATATGGTCGGCCATCTTTGGTTCTGTATATCCTTGGCGGTCGTTGTTTTCGCACACCTCCTCTTCTTAATTCTTTCATATGTATATTGTTAGAAAAAAAATTAATATAAGATTTTACATTCCTCCATATTGTGGGGTTTTTGCTAGCAAAAAGCTCAACTAGTTGAGCATATGTAGGGGCTTGTCCCTACCGAAACTTAACAGCTCCTCCTCGTTGCTTGCCGTAGCCTTGTTTCGCCGCAGCCCTCGCTACACGCTCCGCATAAGGCACTCCGATATCACTCAGAAAAGTAGCACCCCTTGAAATCAATTGGTTCTTCTTGATAAACCTATTAGCATCCACTATCGCTTTTCCGACCTTGGCCCAATTAACTTTCCCACCTGTTTGTTTCTTTTTTCCCTTCTTCTTTCGTTGGTTCTTCTTGATAAACCTATTAGCATCCACTATCGCTTTTCCGACCTTGGCCCAAGTAACTTTCCCACCTGTTTGTTTCTTTTTTCCCTTCTTCTTTCGTCTCCTGCTAAATTTGGGTTTGAAAGGGCTAGCCCTTTCTGTGGCATTTTGACTGGGCTTGGATTGTATCCGATGTTGTATCCTGCTGGTTGTGAAATAATCACTGGTGATGTTGGCATTCACCTACAACTTCGTCGTAGATGAAGATGTATCTATATATTGTATAGAAAAAAATAAATAATAATAAAATTACTTTAAGCGATAGTTAAAATTCTGCCTCAGCTCGTCCGATACCGCATCAACATACAAAAAGTTAAACATCTCTTTCGTCGCCTCGTGGTATTTTTCAATGAAGTATTCAAGGTCGTAGCCGAGGTCCAAATGCTTAAACACGAGTTCTATTTTATTCTGAGACTGACCTGGAAAAATAAGAAGGTAGTCCAGCTGTTTAATCGCCTCAGGTTTTAGGTCGTTAAGGTATTGCGAGCTCATAATCACCTTTGACTTGTAGTGTCTATTTTTTTTCAACAGGTCGCTTACTGACTTATCACGTAGCCCACTACCCAAATCATCTAACACGAACACGACTTCTGGTGTGATGTATTTGCTCGGTCTTTCTGCTGGTGCTTGTCCCTGCTTCTTCTTTTCGTCCTCTTTTCCAAAATAAATAAACTTCGGCTTTTCTACTTCCTCTTTACCATCTTGAATGATGTCGCCCTCTTCCTCATCTGGTTTATTCAGCTTGTCTAACTCGTAATCAATCACACTGTATCCGTCTGTTTTCAAATATGTGTATATAGCCATCGGGTTGCCCTTCTTCTTGAAGTGTTTAACCATTTCTTTGTATATGTGGTCCTTGCGTATTGTGCTGGCAATAATAACAATACGGGTCTTTCTGTCCGTCGTTCGTTTCAGGATTTCAAACAATGCGGTCGTCTTGCCACTCTTCTTGCGAGCGAGAAGAAAAATGTTAGCGAACGCCTCATCAAATAACTTATATCCTTTTGCCAACTTGTCGCCATCTCCGTTTTGCTTGACTGGTTTTACCTTTACATTATTGATTTTCTCCATGTAAGAGCTTTTTTTTCAAAAAACCTCCTACAACCTCAAAAAACTATTGCGAAGCGTATATTTAAAAAAATATATTTTTATTTTACTGGCGGGGTCGTAGGGGGAGCAGGCCCCTACCCGAGAAATTCTAAACAAATAACAATTCTTCCAGCAAGTTGGTTGGTCTCAATATTACCGCTGTCTGTTTTCAATACCCTAAACGAATACTGCCCGTCGGTCCAGCCGATATTTCCAAGATTATATCCGAGGTTTGAAATGTTGCAGTGGTACTGTAGGCGAATGTGCCGATAATGCCGATGCGGTCCATATAAAGGATTTTCGTTTTCGTCTCGGTCATATCATTCATATAGTGGATAAACTTAACATTCATTCTTGTTGGTGTAAAGTTCATTTGAATGTTTTTGTCAAACGTCTTGCTACCTCCCGCAAAATCATTACTTAGAAAAATAATCTTTTGGTATTTGAACTCACTCATTGTTTCTATATTTTGTATAATATATTATGTTATTAATATTATTATTTGTGTGCTCTGTGTTAGGGCGGACTGCCTGCGATTTCTATTCACGGGTCAGTGTTAAAAAAAATGAAAGTTGTGTGTGGTGTATCCAAAAGGGATGTGTGTATAAGCCGATTTCAGACTGGTGTTAGTTTTGACGAAGCCATTCCGCTAATCTGTGCTGGTGATAGCTCTTGGTATAAAGTCTATTCGTATGAATGCTTACTTCTTTGAACTAGAAGGCGAAGGAAGGCATATCCCAATCAATAGTGTTAAAATACCGACATAAGTGTTGGCTGTCTCGCACGGTAAGTTCTTTTCAGATAGCCTCACGATACAAAGGGTTATAATGGCAACGATGATACCCATTTGAAATAAGTATTTAATAAGTCGGCTGTCAGTTGGCCTGTTCTTTATACAACAACAATTCCAGTTATCTTCCAATTCGTGCTCTACTTTTTTTTCCTCAGTCTTCAATGAAATATCCAAAACACGGTTCTTCAACTCTGGTGTTAGTTCGCCATCTGCCATATCAATGAGTGGAGGTGGAGGGTGTAATCTAGGTGGCATAGTAATTACGATCTCAAAAACCATTGGGATTACGGAGGAAAAACGACTGCTCGTATTTCTGCTAATTGGCTGGTTTGGTCTTGTAGTATATTAAGTAAAGTTTTATTTTCTTTTTCTAAATTAACTACCTTTTCCGCAATATGTTGAAAAGCACTGACTAATACTGGTATAAATTCCATATATGATACTCCTTCAAGATTTCCATTTCCGTCGTCTGCTTTTATTCCGCTTTCAGATACAAATTCTGGAAATATTTTTTTGACTTCGTCCGCAATAAATCCGTGGTTCTTTTTTTGTTTCTTTTCGTCTGATTTTAAATAATATGAACAACAATTTATTTTCATTAGTTTCTCACAACAATCCCCGCAGTCTAGTGTTTTAATATCTGATTTAAGCCTCCTGTCTGAACCAGAAGACCAAACATTCGCTCCTGCTGCCATAAAAACATAGCCATTATGTTTTCACCATTTGATAATGAAGTAGACCAAGCATGTAATAATCCACCTGTATTCATTTACCACCGCATAACCTGCCGAGTCTCCTGCTGTCATAAATATTTGTGGGTTAGTCGTATTGCCTGGTCTTTTTCTTAATGTTAAAAATCCGCTGGATGCTGTCGTCATACTTGTATCACTCTGAGCGTAGATTACTCCTGTCCCCCTCGCATAAAAATTTAAGTCTTGGTTTGTGCTGCTTCCCGTAGCATATATTGAATTATATCCAAAACCAACTCCCTGTGCGTTGCTGTGTCTGAATTCAACACCAGTAGAAGATGCTCCAAGATTGGCTGAAACATACAATCCGACTGGCGAAGCATGAGACCCACTTCTTGCTTCTCCTCTTATATCTGCCGTGCTATTAACAACAGATATACCCGCATTTGCCGTTATTAATCCGCTTGCGGTTGCTGTTGTTGTTGATATCCCCGCACTAGCCGTTATTAACCCTTTTGTCCATAAAGTCCCGTTTGCCCCATTCAATGACATTAACAATTGCTCTGCTGAATTTTCCCACACAAAACCATCCGCCGAAGCATTACCACTCCTAAATCTTACAGCAAAGCCTGAAATATCGTTGCCTGCCACCGCTGTTCCTCCACCTAATGATTTACCAGCCCCCGGTTGAGCCATATAAATACCCCATCCTGAGTTGTCCGTATCCCACAGAAATATACCCTGTCCATTTCCTCCATCTACTTTATTTTGAATAGATAACTTACATCCACCATATGCTGTTATTAATCCACTCGCCGTTAGTGTCGTCGTTGATATACCCGCAGTTGAAGTAATTGTCGTTCCCGTTATTGTTCCACCATTTGTTATATTGTTTGAGTTCATTTCTAAGGCTCCATAAAACCTCATACCGCCAGCATTGTTAAAACGGACAATGTCAGACGAAGCACTTTTATTATCCAAAAGTTTTGAAATATAAAGACCTGCTCCTTTTGCGTCAAATGCTACATTCGTAAATACATAACCTCGTTGGTTCGCGGTTCCGCTTGTAGCGGTATTTAGAGTAAATAAGAAATATTGATAATCTCCTGATGTCTGTGAAAAGAATATGTCTCCTCCGTTTTGGTTTAATATCCTTGCCCCATTATATGTTATATTTCCGCCATTAGTGATAGTTTGATTATTAAAATAAGCATTGTTCGTTAGAGTTAGATATTTTATCACAGTGCTCGCACCATTAAATGTTTTGCTTCCTGTTATGGTTTGGTCTGTCGTTAGTTTTACATTTTGCCCGTCCAATGTGTCCGCATACCCTTTTGTCGCTCCGTCCGTCGCTAATGTCGGAGTTCCAAGGTTGGCTATTTTGCTACTATTACAATCTAGCCCCGAAGCATTTACCCAACCGACAATTGCCCCATCAATAATAAAACTTATTTTTTCGCAGAAATTTCAAAGTTGTAATATGTTGCAGTTTTCATATCCAAACTAGCAATTGACCCGATATTACTGGTAGAACTGAAAACGATAAATGTGCCCTTTGTTGTTGAATTGATTGAATTTCCCGTTATTTCAACACCACTGCTATATGTCTTAATTCCTGCTATGGTTTGGTTTCCTGTTAGTTTCACATTTTGCCCGTCTAATGTATCCACATAACTTTTGTTTGCTCCGTCCGTTGTTGCTGATGGTGTGGCTAAGTTTGTTATTTTGTTGTTATTCAAAGATAGTGTAGTGCCAGTTGCGGTTATAATTACATTATTGCCTGAATATAACTCAACATACGACCCAGTTATTTGTATCGGATACCAAGTTGCCGTTGCCGTTTTTTGTGCGGCAATCATTCCTATATTCGTTGCCGTATCAAAGGCAATACCGATACCATCAAAAGCGGTTGGAGCTGTGGCGCCCCGCACTTCTATTGTTGAAGTAAATTTTTTATTTCCTGCTATGGTTTGGTCTCCTGTTAGTTTGACAACCGAAGTATCAAGGACAGAAACATCAACACCATCAACAAGATTAACATTTGTAATTGAAAATCCTCCCATATTTAAACTGCCCGTCATAGCCGTTGTGCCGTCCTGTGCTAATTTCGTATCGGTATATGCCTTCGTTGAAGCATCGTCTCCATAGAATGGTGCTGGGAGTCCGCTAATTGCTGTTGTGCTGTTAAAATTAAAAACATTACCCGTCAATGTTATTCCGCCCCCTGTTGTTGGAGCGAAGACTATGGACGAGCCAACAATAGATAATGGATAACCCGTTGCTCCACCCACCTCCGACGAATAAATAGAACCCATATTATTATTGTAATTGAAGAATAACCTTCCTGTATTTAATGGATTTGAGTCTTTTATTCCCAAATATGTAGTAAATGTTTTGTTTCCTGTTATTGTTTGGTCTCCTGTTAATTTAACAACCGAAGTATCAAGAGCAGAAACATCAATACCATCAACATTACCAACATTTACTACATTAAAACCTCCCATATTTAAATCCCCTATCATCATAGCGAGACCATCCAATCTAAGAAAAGGTGAAGCAACATTTCTCCATTGTCCCGTGCTATAAATAAGAAGTTGATTATTAGCGGGGGTGCCTGTTATGACTACATCACTTAAAGCATCTATTGATTTAGTTGCTATCCTTGTGTCAAAATCTGTATTAACCCTTGCTGTGGTGTAGTATAAGCTAGTTCCTTCGGTTAAGATGGTTGTGCTCTTTGTTGCTAATTGAGTGTCAAACCTAGCATTAGTATAATATAAATTAGTGCCTTCGGCTAGGTTAGTGGTTGATTTAGTGGTTAGTTGCGCGTCAAACCTACCATCAGTATAGTATAGATTAGTGCCTTCTTTTAAGTCGGTCGTTGATTTTAAAGCCAACCTCGCATCAAATCGTCCGTCAGTATAATACAGATTTACGGGGTCAGCATCTTCTGGCACCCTATCTGTGTATAAGCCCACTATGTTTGTGTTCGTTAAATCAAGGTTGGCTATATCTAGTGAGTCCACCGCAATTTCAGACAAGCCTAAGAGCGATTTATATTGGCTACCCATTGTATATTAATAAATAATATTATTTTGTATATTAATATAAACAAGTTATAAAATGCCGAGAGGTAATAGAGAGGTCGCTATGAAAAATCTTGAAAAGGGTTGGGAGGCTAAGAAGCAACAGGCTAAGCAAAGAAAGATTGAGAGGGCCCGTGAGCTACTTGCTGAGGAAGAGGCTGAGAATGTGAAAGAAATGAATGACGATGAAAAGATGGACCACATTACTAAGAAGCAGTTGGCAAAGGATATGATTGATGGGCGGGACGGTGAGATAAGTGAGGAAAGTAGCTCGGAAGAAAGAGGTAGAACACGACTTTGTTGATATCGTTGCCCAACGGGTTGCGGGTATGAAACTTAAAGCCAAACAGAAGAAGGCGAAGAAAGTGATAAAAAAGAAAGTGGAAGAAGAGAGTGAGGACAGCAAAAGCGAGAGCGATGTAGAAGAGGAAGAGCCTAAGCCTAAGAAAGGAGGGAAGAAGACTAGCAGAGTTAGTGTCAATGTTTATAATCAACAACCCGATAAACCAAAAAAAGAAAGTAATGATACATCTAAGATATTTTTGAAGTTTTAAAATCTTTCAGAAAAAGTTTCAAAACTTTCAATATATAGAACCACGCTTCACCAAAACTTAAAGGATGGATAATAAACACACACAGAACAGTAGTCAAAATGAAGAAGAAGAAATTGAAAAACAGAAAATTGAAGAAGCTTCTGAAATACACCATCAATCTAAGAACCCTAAAAAATGGAATACTATACTAGCCCCTGAGCCTGAACCATTAAGCCAAGTGTTTATTGACCTTATGGATATGTCTAAAATAGCTACTAAGAAAGGAAACAAAAACTACAACTTTGGTTTAGTAATGATTGGTGTTTATTCCCGTCGTGGTTGGATTGAACCGATCAAAAATAAATCAACTGGCGAAGTATTAGAAGGATTAAAAAAAATGCCCAAACCTAAAAGGATTACGTCCGACATCGGCAGTGAATATAAAGGACAAGTCGCAGAATACTTTAAAGACAACGGAATTCAACATACAACTAACGAAGTTGGCGACCACCGAACTATGGGTATAGTAGATAGATTTATTAGAACAATAAGAAATGATTTAAATTTTATGTGGGAAGTTAATGACGATTTTATTTGGGTTCCTTACATTAATGAAATTGTTGATAATTATAATAACACATATCATAATACAATAAAGGCTACACCTATGGAAGTCTATGAAGGTAAAAAGAAAAATGACCAAGAAATATATAGAGCCGGTCTTATTAATAAATTTCCTAAGGGCTCAACCGTTAGAAAAGAACTAGAAAGAACGGTTTTTTCTAAGGGCGATGTTCAGTATTCAAAGAAAGTATATACAGTTAAAGGTCGGAAAGGCTTTAAGTTAATACTCGGCGAAAACGAACTAGTCAGTCCTCAACAATTATTAAAGTCCAAAATGGACGAACAAGAACAGGAAGAAGTTAAACCTCAACTAGCAGACAAAGTTAAAGAAGTAACTAAACAAAAAAAGACCGTCCACTTATTAAAATCATTAGATATAAAACCGGAAAACATTCGTAGTAGTGCACGGATTAGAAAGAAAAAGGAAATAATGGATTTGTAATCTTTAATAAATTCTTAGTAAAATGGATGAATTGCAAAAAGTAATCCTTATTAATTGAAGTATTTCCTACAATTAATCTTAATTTTGTTTAATCAATGAGCGACCAATTTATTATTTTCCAATTTTGACTGAGTAAGTAGTAACAATCTTACCAAGCTTTTTTTTGTTTGTAATCGGTGCGATATTACCCCACTTTTGAAATAGAAAGTATTGCCCGCTGGAATACCGAACAACAAAATATTCTTTCACTTTTGGAGCTGACTTGTATTTCAATAACTGACACGCAACTCGACCATCTTTTGCCTCGTGAAAGACAGTTGCGACCCCAGAAGCTGTATCAATGGCTGCGTAATATGTTTTTCCCTCAACTACTACGTTTGGAGTTTTGGGCTTCCTCCCTCACACGCAACTCGACCATCTTTTGCCTCGTGAAAGACAGTTGCGACCCCAGAAGCTGTATCAATGGCTGCGTAATATGTTTTTACCTCAACTACTACGTTTGGAGTTTTGGGCTTCCTCCCTCCACGGCGCTTTCTTTCTTTTCCATCATTTTCGAAGTCAACAGCTTCAACGTCTTCAGCTAACTAAGATTTCCACCACAAACTATGAGCCTAACTCAAAAAAACAAATTTTACCTCATCCATATCTTCATCCTCTTCCTCCTCATCAAAGTGGTTCAACAGGTTCCTACAATTCACAATCAACAATATGAACAAAGAAAAAGAAAAGAGATAATTACCTGCGGAGCTGGTGCTGGCTCTTCTTCCTTCTTCTTCGGAGGCATCGCGACCTACATAAACACACAGAGGGACAATATGTGTTTATGTAGTGTTAGTTTAATGTCTTGCCCAGGACTTTATATAGTCAGCTATTTTTACCCCTCAACCCTATTTCTGTATTTATTATATTTATCCAAAACCATATCAAAGCTATCTCCATTACATATTAACTTCCTCGCCTGCTCCTCCTCTCTCAAACTCAATGGTTGCTTCCTAGCTAGCAACCAGCTATCCAACAACCTCTCCTCTTTCTTTCTTCTTTCTTCTTCTCTCTTTCTCTTTCTTTTCATTTTATCATTATTTTTCTTTTTTTGCTTCTCTTCTTCTATCTCTGCTAATCTTTCGTCTATCGCATCCTCTCTCTCTTCAAGCTCTTCTTTTTTCTTAGTTAGTTCTTTTATTTTTTCATTTATCAACTCTATTTGATTACTTACTGTTATTTTATGTCTATTTACTATGCTTTCTTGTTTATCCATATAATATTCTATCCAGTCATTACTGTCTCGTCTCATACTCTCATTATCAGAATTATCAGAATAATTATCAAAGTTATCAAAGTTATTGGACATATATATCACTTTTATATATTTTAGCAAGGGGTAAAATGGCCTTCTTTTCGCTTTGTCAAAAACACGATTTTCAGCAAAGGAGAAAATCTGTTGGTCTATTTTGCAGTTTTTGTGCAAAACAATATCTGTCATCAATGTTTCGGTCACGGGCTCATTTTCCTTTTTATTTATCCGTCGCCATTTCATTTTTCTATCTAACAGCAACGTCAACAAAAAAGTCAAAAAAAAAATCGCAAAACCAGTTATATTTCTTTTTTCACAAATTGACAGCTGTGACTGTGTTTAATGTTGAAAAAGGCTACGTGTATCATTTTATTAACCGTTTCCACTTTTTTACGACCGTTGTCATTTTGTCCCGTGCGGGCCGAACGGTGTGTGTCTCTGGTGGCGGGGGGCGTGTATTGAAAAACTGTCCCGAAGTGCGACCCTATACTACTGAGATGGCCAAGAAGAGGCGCTTCAGATTGACAGCGGACGTGCTGCAAGGAGGTGGGCAGTGTGCATTTGTCATAGGCGGCACCGCTGTTTACAATAGAGGTAGAGTGACTATCACTGAGATCCCAGGCTGATTTTTTTTCTTTCGAGTCTGTATTTTTTAATTAAAAACAATGGACGCGTTGCGACAAGCACTAGCCGCAAACGAGAACGAACTAGCCGAATGTCTGGCCCGCCGCCGGATGCTGGCAGTAGAACGAGAGAGGTTACAGCTGCAGATTGCGCTCTGCGAAAAGGTCTGTGGTTGCAGGGAGACGCGCCTGCAGATTAAGCAGTTGATCAAACAAGAAGAGGAGGCGGAGGCGGCCGCCGAGTCTGCCACCCGCGCAGCCGTCGAGGCCGAAATGGCGCTAGAGGAGACTGTCGTTAGCATGCCTGACACCATCAATGGCTAGAAGTCTTGGTCTAAGCCCCATTCGGGCTCCTTAGCCGGCGCCCGCGCGTACTCGCTCACTCTTTTCTCAAAAAAATTAGTCTTGCCCACCACGCCTAGCTGCTCCATGAACGGCAAGGGGCACTTGGCCACTCCGTACAGCTTTTCGCTCAGGCCCAAGTTCTGCAGCAGGCCGCCTGCCACGAACTCGACGTAGCGCTCCATCAGCGTCGCGTTCAGGCCCAACAGGGCCACCGGCAGCGACTCGCTGATGAACCTCCTAACCCTAACCCTAACCCTCAACGCAGCCGGCCACGATCTGGAAAATGCGCGACATCTGCAGCTTGTTCGACACGTGGTGCTTGTACAAGTGGCACGCGAACAGGCCGTGCTGCGTCTCGTCCCGCGCAATAAAGTCGTTCGAGGTGCACAAGCCCTGCATCAGGCCCGGGTGCTTTTGTTTCAGCCAAAAGATGGAGGCGAAAGAAGAGGCGAACTGGACAAGTTCAACACAAGCAAACGCCACCAGGCGCTCGGTAAACGAAGCCCTGGCCGGGCTGAGCCACTGCAGCGCCCACTTGGCTTTTTGTGCGACTGCCGGGACCTGTGTAATCGCATTGAACAGCTTGTCCTTCTCTTGCTGGTCGCTGATGATCGTGTCGATCAACAAGCTGTAGGTCCGCGAGTGTTCCGCTTCGTTAAAGATCTGGTAAGAATAAAAAAGCCTGGCTTCAGAATATTGCACTTCAGCCAAAAAGTTAGCGGCCAGGTTCTCTTGGATGATACCGTCGCTCGAGGCAAAAAAACCCAGCACCATCTTAATAAAATGCTGCTCGTCCGCACTCAATTTCTTGAAATCGGCCTGTTCCCGGCTCAAATCAAGCTCGTCTGCCATCCAGAACGAGCGCAGGGAAGCTTCATAGAATGAATACAGGTCCGGATGCCTGACGGGAAAGAGAGAAAACCGCGATTCTTCCGGCACGAGCAGTTTTTCTTCAGTGTCCATAATTCGTTCAGCTCCCGGTTGTCCAGCTTCAGCAAGGCAATTCCCTTTTAATAATAAATGGGAAAGAGGATATATTTTTTTCTTATAGCACAAACAAAACAAAGAGAAGTTGTCAAAACACATCATGTTGCAAAGACGTAAGACCGAACAACGGCTGATGCACTCGTCACCAGAGTCCATCACCGTGACCTCGCATGAGCTCGCACTCGAGCTCAATCGCAGCTACAGCGATTTTAGCTGGCAGTCAGTGCCGCAGATCATTGTCCACGGGGAGTACCTTGCGTTCTACACTAACCATACTGGCGAGGAGAAGAAGCAGATCCTCGTTTCCGTGCTCGTCGATCTCTGTCCTGACGACAACGTGGACAAGCTGATCCCGCCCGTGGTCGATGTCATCTGGGAGCTCGTGAAGGCCGCCCTCGCTTCCAACTGCTGCGAGCTGTGCCCCAAGGTCTGCACGGTCATGTAGGCATCGGGATCAAGTGCCTGCCCAGCGTCACGGGCGTGCACCGGTGAATCCTGACCGGGTCGCCGCTCGTCACCACTTGTGCGCGGGCTTTGGCCAGCTTCTTGCGGTCCATACGGTGCGCCCATAACACTACTGCTGGTATAACCTGTTCGTTCGAGCGCACTTTTTCCAGTGCCATGGTAATCTTGACCATGAGTAATGCCGTAAGCTTCCACCCAGACGTACTCGCCTGCTCCCGGCTCGATTATGCCTGAGAACGAGGCCCATGTTTCCAGACTGCTGGTAGTTACACCACTACACTCCGCGCCACCATGAAAATAGACATCTGTCCCCTGTGCAGTAGTGACGGACGGCCTTACCGCGTTGTTTTCAACCCACACCTCAAAGCGCGCCCCATCTGTCGATTTGTTCTTGCACCTGAACGAGCCAGTCATCAACCACTTCCTCTTCATCCCAGAGGTATTCCGCCAGGACGTAAACCCGTTGTAGGTCTCGCAGGTGATATAGCCGTAGGTGGGTTGGAGTCTCACTGCGCCTGCTATCGACACTTTAGTGTTTGTGTTGCTGTTGAACGCTACCTCC
Organism: Paulinella micropora; assembly: GCA_019918135.1. NCBI lineage: Eukaryota > Cercozoa > Imbricatea > Euglyphida > Paulinellidae > Paulinella > Paulinella micropora. The sequence goes on from WBZZ01001820.1 coordinate 54,608, forward strand.
GTGTCGCCTGTTAACCAGTGGCCTCGGTCCCAGGTGCCCAGTTCGAGCTCGGCAAGGTCGTTGAGCTGGAGGACGCGGTCCTGGCCAGAGGCAGGAAGGCCGGTCGGCAGCTTGAGCGAGACCGACCCCCATGTCGGCGCGACGAGCGTGCTGCTGGTTCCGGTCGAGGTATAGAACACGGGAACCAGCTCCGCGACGTCGGGGTAAGGGATGCCGCCTATGGGATAGATAGACTCGATCACCCAGCGATAGACCTTGCATTGCCCCGTCGTGGTGAGCGTGATTCGCCTGAGGCCTTCGGACAGTAACCAAATAGGCTCGCTAGTGCTGGTGTAGTATAGAGTAGTCCAGGTGGTAGGAGTGTCACTTGCCTCGGTAGAACCGAGAACGGCCAGTTTCTTGGGGTACACAACCAGGTCAAGCTGTCGCGGTCTATAGTCAAAAGAGACCAGCGTCACGGCTACTCCGTCCACCCGCCTTAGCTGGAACCACTCGCCTTGAATCCCGTTAGTTACTTGGTTGAAGGTCGGTGTGTTGTAGTTTCCATTGGCTCCCACGTAGCTATTGTAAGCGGCCACCCAACCACTGTCATTGCCAGAGGACGCGCCATCGAACATGCGCCAGGCCTCGTAGGTAGCAGAATAGACGCTGGACCTCGTCAGGGACCAGACGGAGCTGTAGTCAGTATTTTCTCTGACGAGGTGCTGGCCACGCTCTGCCTGACGGGCTTGATCACGGCCGAGCTGTTAGTGGCGTTGCTTACGACCGAGCCAGTGGCGTTGAGCAGGATCAAGTTGGCGCCGCTCGCCTGGGCGCCGTAGCCTACGGCCACCGCGCTGGTGCCGGTACAGGAGGAATCCGCGCCCAACGCAACAGACTTGGTCGACTGGTCGGTGTTAGCGGCGTTGCGGCCTAGCGCGACCGCGAGCGTGCTCTGCCTCGTCTGTCCCGCGTAGGGCCCGATGGCGATCGCGTCGGTGGACTGCCTGTCCTCGCCGGCCTGCAGGCCTATCGCGACGGCTCGCGATGCCTGGTAGATCGCGCCAGTGCCCGTCCCGATATTCACTTCTGATGTGGCACCAATGCCTAATTGCCGTCCGAGCCGATCGTCACGAACCGCACTGGGCCTGGATCGGGCAGCATGCTAGGCAAAGTAAGGCTCACCGCGCCGCCGCGTGGTCACGGTGGCTGTCCCGCTCCCTCCGCTCAGCGACAGCGAGCTGGCAGCGCCTGTCGCGAGCTGGCCGCTAGAGTCCAGTGTCAGCAGCGAAGTGCTGCCTGGCAGAGACACTGGCACCTTCAACGCAGAGGCACTTAGCTGCCCCGTAGAGGTCAGCGACGTCAGCGAAGTGGTGGCGGGCAGCATGCTGGGCAGACTCAGCGCGACCGTCCCAGTGCTCGCGATCGTGCTGGTACCAATAGTTAAAGGCGACGTGTGTGCGTGCGAGTCCGAGGTCGAGCCGAGCCCGATATAACCATCAGAGTCGATCGCGAGTGCCTGTTTCCCTGTCCAAAACCTGGGCTTGATCTCCGCGATGCGTATATAACCACTTCCGCCTGCGTTGACATAGAGCGATTCGATGACAAAGCGGTAGACTGTAGTAGCCCTGGCTAGTGAGGGTAAAAGTCCTGTAAGACTTGCTGGTTAGCCAAGAAGCCATATCGCTGCCAGAGCGGTACAACTCGGTCCAGGTAGCAGGAGTACCGGACGCTTCGTTAGAGCCGAACACTGCTATCCGCCGGGGCCAGGTGCAGTATGTGTAAGTAGGATCACCAGCTGGATACAGGCGCGGGTACCAGTCAAAGTCCTTCAGGCGCATGCTAGTCCCGTCCACGAGGCGCAGCTGGAACCATTCTCCTTGTACCCCGTTAGTTGACTGCACAGTGTAGCCGGCACCCGTGACGAGCGACGCAGTGTAGACTCCACTGCTGTTGTAAAATATCTTGCTTATCCAGCCGTTTTCCGCCGGATTAAGAACATTATCAAACATTCTCCAGGGCTGCCAAACATCGCCCCAGTTTGTCTCATAGCTCGAGGCTGTCAATGACCACGTGGCGCTGTTAGACGAGGCGTTGCTCCAGACGGAACGAGTACTGCGCTAACGAGGAAGGCGCCGCCACGAAAGCCGCTACTGATGCAGTATTGTAAGGGGCGCTTAACTGGCCGCTGCTGTTCAGAGACACAAGTGACGTGGGAGCAGGCAGCGCGGTCGGCAGACTCAACGCAACCGTCCCCGTGCTCGCGATCGTAGATGTACCGATCGTCAGCGGCGACGTGTGTGCGTGCGAGTCCACGTACCCTTTGTTCGCAGCGTCAGTCGCGAGCCAAGGGGCTGCTAGGTTCTGCGGCAGATAGATGAAATCGCCGAAATCAAATTTTAGCGAGGCTATCTCGTTAACGATCCGGCCTATCAGGTTGCTGGAACCAGCAACTCTGAAGACCATCACCGCATACCTGCCAAGTGCTTGTGCCATCGGGGCAAAAGTTTTTTCCTGACTGGTGGTGAACGTCTGTGTCACGTTCTGGTCGTCCCACATGGTCCAAGTAGAGCCGTTTACGCTAGTAGCCATCGCCCACTGGCCGGGCGCATACGAGGTTGCCGAGTTTGTGTTACTGGCGGAAGTAACGTAGTACTTTGTCAGTTGAACCATCCTACCTAAATCGAGCTGTAACCAGTTACCATTCACAAAAACGCCGCTTATAGTCTTGCCAGTCACTCCCAGCGAGCCACTCCAGACGCCTGTAGTAGCGTCGTAAGGGCCTGTGCCCATGTGTGTAGTACTATTGGAGTTGTCGAACGCGAGTCGAGCATCATATAAGACGTTGTCCCCGTACCTCACGTCGGAGCTCGCCGTATAAGTGTACCCGCCGGAGGTCCAGGGGTTCGTAGTCATGTTGCTTGGCATCTTGCTGCCAATGGCAGTCACGCCGAAGTTCAAGTTGTGCGTGATCAAATAAGCTCCGTGCTGCAGCTGTCCGCTGGAGGTCAGCGACACCAAGCTCGTGGTGCCAGCCGGTGCCGGCAGATCGGTCGGCAGCTTGAGTGCAGAAGAGCCAGAGGCTGGAGCTGAGAGCGTGCTGTCGCCGCTCGCCCCCGTCAACTTGAGCGTCGACGAGTTCACGAGGTTAGCCAGCGAGGTCCCGTGCGGGTTGTTGGTAGCGCCTGTATGCGCCGTGAGTGACGCAGAGGTCGCGGTGGGCCCTCCTACAATGTTGCTCACGGAGGTCCCATGCGGATTGTTGGTATCACCTGTATGCGCAGTGAGTGACGCAGAGGTCGCGGCAGGCCCTCCTACAATGTTGCTCACAGAGGTCCCGTGTGGGTTGTTGGTATCGCCTGTATGAGCGGTGAGCGACGCAGAGGTCGCGGCGGGCCCTGCGACAATGTTGCTCACAGAGGTTCCGTGTGGGTTGTTGGTAGCGCCTGTATGAGCGGTGAGCGACGCAGAGGTCGCGGCTGGCCCTCCGACAATGTTGCTCACAGAGGTCCCGTGCGGGTTGTTGGTAGCGCCTGTGTGTGCCGTAAGCGACGCAGAGGTCGCGGCGGGCCCTCCTACAATGTTGCTCACGGAGGTCCCGTGCGGGTTGTTGGTAGCGCCTGTGTGCGCCGTGAGCGACGCAGAGGTCGCGGCGGGACCTCCGACAATGTTGCTCACGGAGGTCCCGTGCGGGTTGTTGGTAGCAGTCAAATGACTACTGAGGCCTAGCACGCCGTCTGGATCAACCGTCACCAGCTGCGCGGTCGAGGCGGGCAAAGGGTCCAGCAGCCTTACGAGAGTGTCTGGGATCGTCGTGACCGTAAAGTCGGTGTCCATGAGCACGATTGCGCCATTGCCACTGGGAGCCAAAGACGGCTGCTTGAGCGTCCTGTCCTTGACCGCAAAGATCGAGCCGTCTGGGTCCATGGTCACGATACAGTCGTTTTGGGTAGGCATGACCGACGGGAACTTCACCGCTCCTGCGACGGTGTGGTCGACGTACGCCTTGGGCGCCAGCTGGTAGGCTGCGGTAGGATAACTGGTGTTTTCGAGGCAACCGGCATTGTACACCCTGTAGTCGAAGGCCAGGCTCCGCTTGTACCAAACCCCCGCCCCGTTGTTTTTGGTGCAGATTATGCGCAAGTACCTGGCGTACTCGGCCGCGGTTGCAGGCGTGAACGTGCGCAGGCTGTCGCCGACAAAGGTCTGGGCCGTCTGGCTGTCCCAAGTGAACCACCGGCTGCCGTCCGCGCTATAAGCGACTATCCAGTCTCTGGGCGCAGTGATGGCACCAGCGGACGTGACGTGGTAAGCAGTGACTCTAGCGTGCTTGCCCAGATCGAGCTGGAGCCACGCGCCTACCACGGTGAGATTATCTACCACCGTCTCGATCATGCCAGTGTAGTTGTTGCCACTGTAGCTGTCGGGAGCAGTTGTGCCCCACAGGGTCGAGAAGTCGCTGTGAAAGGCCAAGTAGGCTTGAGCGGAATTGCTAGAGGCCGAGGCCACAATGCCCGCGGAGCTGTTAGAAGTCATCCCGGCCGGCTGGTTAACTTTGGCTTCGGTGTCCAGCGTCAAGGTAATCAGGTCCGCTAAATCGACCAAGTGCGGATTCCCGGACGTCGTCAGTCTGTGAGCGGTGTTGAGGGCTACCGCCTCGTTTGCGGCCACGCCGCCTGTTGCCCATTTCACGCCCCCGTCGCCGTCACTAACCAGGACGTCACCACTCTGTCCATCAACCGGTAGCACAAAGTCGTCGGCCGCACCATCAAGGCACCGCCGCTTGTACGACCTAGCCACTTCCATTTCGGTTGTCACCGATTAAATAATATAACAAGAGGAGAAGTTTTTTTAATCAGTTTACAGAATCTTGTCTAAAAAATTGTCAACGAAGCGCATGCGTTCTTCCCATGTGTCTCCGCCAGGTATGTCTCTGGCCGGGTTAATGCAGGCGCCGTCGCCATAAGGACGGCACACGAGCGAGGCAAGGTCCTTGGGGTCGCCTCTTTTCCCTGTCCCCGACCAGTAAAGTTGCCCTTCAAAAAAGCAGGCGCCAAGGTAGGACAAACGGCCAACATGGTTAGTCGTCTTCGTGCGTGTAATAAGATCGTAGTTTGAACACTTTTTCTTCCTCTTGCGTGCTTGGTCTCTGTTGCTTGTTCTTGCTTGCTTTCGCACCACAAGCAGGACAAGCGTCTGGCATGATCTTTAATAATAAAACCAAGAAGAAAAAAATGCGAGCGGTGCCACTTGTCAGAACCGTCACACCTGGGCAGTTACTGTCCCCCTATACTCTACGCGTCACGGTTCTGGCAGGTGCCACCGGCGGCCCCTTTGTCGGTATCCGGGCAGCGGGGACCCCCCACCCCCCGCCACCCAGAAATTTCAGGTGCTCGGTGCCACCCTGTCAGAACCGTGACATGGAAAAAGTCTATTTACCATATAATAAAACTACCTGACACGGTTCTGACAAGCCACCTGAAATTTCCGGTGGCTGGTGCCCCTTGTCAGAACCGTGACATGGCGAAATTCAAATTTACCATATAAAATAAACTAGATGACCGGGTTCTGACAGGCCACCGGAGCCACTCTGTCAGAACCACCACACCTCGACCGTTACGTCCCACTATACTCTTACGTGTAAGGGTTCTGGCAGGTGCCACCGGTGCCACTCTGTCAGAACCCCACACCCCAGCCGTTACTCCCTACTATACTCTTACGTGCAAAGGTTCTGGCAGGTGCCACCGGTGCCACTCTGTCAGAACCCCACACCCCAGCCGTTACTGCCTACTATACTCTTACGTGTAAGGGTTCTGGCAGGTGCCACCAGTGCCACTCTGAGAACCCCCACACCTTGACCGTTACGTCCTACTATAGTATACGTGTCACGGTTCTGGCAGGTGCCACCACCCACGAAAAGAGAGGGGGGGGAGACCCGCCATTGTGCTGTGGCATCGAGACTAGATGCCATAGCACAGTGGCGGCCCCCCCCCCCCTCCCCCTCCTCCCCCCCCTCTCACTCTTTTTTCCTTTCGTGGCCGGTGCCACTTGTCAGAACCATGACATGTCAGCCGTTACTTCCCACTATAGTATATGTGTCATGGTTCTGACAGGTGCCACCGGAGCCACTTTGTCAGAACCATGACATATTGACCGTTACTCTCCACTATACTTTACGTGTCACGGTTCTGACAGGTGCCACCGGAGCCACTTGTCAGAACCATGACATGTCGACCGTTACTCCCCACTATACTGTACGTGTCACGGTTCTGACAGGTTCCACCGGAGCCACTTGTCAGAACCATGACATGTCGACCGTCACTCCCCACTATACTGTACGTGTTACGGTTCTGACAGGTGTCACCAAGGACTAGATGCCAAGGCACAGTTGCGGGTCCCCCTCCCCCCCTTTTTCTAGTGGTTGGTGCCACTTGTCAGAACCGTGACATGTCGACCGTTACGCTCCACTATACTATACTTGTCATCTGACAGGTGCCACCGGAGCCACTTGTCAGAACCGCGACATATCGACCGTTACGCTCCACTATACTATACTTGTCACGGTTCTGACAGGTGCCACCTGCCAGACACCACTAGCTGATATGGCCGAAATATGCAGTGATACGCAAATGCCGAAATTTCGCGGGAAAATGCCACTTTTCTTGCTTCGGGCCGGCGTGCAACAAATGCCAATTTCGCGTGGAAATGCAATTTTTCTCCTTCCGGGCCGGCCGTGCAAAAAATGCCACTTTGCGGGTACAAAAAGGCAATTGTTATCCGGCCGGTCCGCAGGGACAAAAAGGCAATTCTTGCACGGTCGGCCCGCCAGGGACAAAAAGGCAACGGAAAGTTCAGGCATATCGTAGATTTTTAACAATTATATCAATATGTATATACATATATATACATATATGTATATATATACATATATATATATGATCATTTATCTACAATAGACAGGTCCATCTCGTATATCATAAAATAAGCCTTAGAAACACATAAAACACACACAGGAAGACAGAAAACACACCTATGTTTCACAAAAACACACCTTCGTTTTGACAAAAAAACGATAAACTAAGCACACTAAGAGAGATTTGGTCAAAATGACGACAATTTCATATTTTTATTTCATAAAAATATATATTAAACTTCGTTTAAATATGAAATTGTCGTCTTTTTGACCAAATCTCTCTTAGTGTGCTTAGTTTGTCGTTTTTCTGTCAAAACGAAGGTGTAAAACATAGGTGTGTTTTCTGTCTTCCTGTGTGTGTTTTATGTGTTTCTAAGGCTTATTTTATGATATACGAGATGGACCTGTCTATTGTAGATAAATGATCGTAAAAAGAACATAAGGAATAAGAAGAAAAAGTTAATAAATATTTATTTTTTTAATGTTAAGAAAAATATAGACCTGTCTAATATACACGGGGGACCGACACGAACGCGGGGACCATAAAGCAAAACAACGCGAGGACACGAACGCGGGGACCATAAAGCAAAACAACAACGGGACGCGGAAGAACACAGGACACGGAAGAAACAACAACGGGGAATTATGTGGAACGAAAACGACAGAAAATTTATCAAGCAGTTAAATGTGGCAGACTGGCTAACCGATATCCAGACAAGGAGCTCCTGGAAATAAGAATGATGAGCGATCTTAGAGGACTGCAACACTAGCTCTTGTAGATTGGTTCCCTAGCATACCAGCAACAGGTAGTAGGGCGTGATGAATACAGGCACTGATGTTTTAACATTTAAATGAATACAAGTTTCATGCTATGCAACAAACGACAATTGCTGAACACAGACCTCGGGACCATACTAGTCACTGACAAAAACGAATGATCAATATTAAAATATTACTAGTTTTACACTATGTTTCTGCGGCCGCGGTTATCGTTGAAAGTTATAGACACCGCAAATATTAGCAACAAGAGCAATCACAAATAGTTTCGTATAAACACATATACAACATATTATACTTCAGTCTGGTATGTTGGGAGTTCACCTTCTCAAAAAGGACTGTGTTGTCAGCAGGCCCCACTACTCCGACACGGGCTGCTCCCTAGCACAAGACATGTTTTAAGTCAACACGCACACATAATATTACACACAAACTCTCTCGCGCACACAAATGCGACTTCAAAAATCAAAAAGTCAATCTGAGGTTGAGACCCGACTGCAAAACTCCTGCAGCTCGGCCACGCGCGATCGATTTGTCTGGCAAGAAAAAAAAGCAAGTGATATATTGTTAGACACATACATTGGAAAAAGACATGATCTTAGTCTACATTATTATCAAATATATGCTATTTTAGAATGGAATTAGATAAATAACCAACATAAACAAATATTGATGCTGTTACAGCAAATAGTCCTGTAACTATTTTCAACATGACTGATATGTAATAAGGATTTTTTCTGTGTTACATATCTCGTAGAGATTTCACAATGATCCCTGCTTAATATGATTTCCTATTTCAAGTTGCCAATCAATCTATAATATAACGCACTTCTAATTTGCACACACCAGTCAGATGTAATATTGCAAGTTGCCAATCAATGTATAATGTAATGCATACTTCTAATTTACACATCAGTCAGACTAAGGTAAGACACAAGACGGGACGCACACGGGAAGCGCTCAGATCCGACCTCGACAATCCTCAACGCCTTCTTGTTCTCTATTCCATCCAGCTCCGTGAGGGTTGTGTTATTCTGCATAGCAGCAACAACCATAGATTGAAAAAAATATACACGAAATTAATTTCAAAATAAAGCCATTCAATATTACACGCAAGTGAATGCAGGGCTGCTGGAATGAAGGCTAGAGAAAATTAATATGGAGTCTGCGGATACATTTAAGGTGACTGTATCACTGTCGCGTCATTCCGTGACGGGAAGACAACAAAGTTAGATTATCATGCAAGGGCTACGGTGAATTGGGCGCCATCCTCTCTCTCTCTCTCTCTCTCACACACACACACACACATGCATACACATACAAGCAGCCTCTCTCTCTCTCTCTCACACACACACACACACGCACACGCACACACACACACACATACACAGAGAGAGAGAGAGAGAGATAAATATACACATACAAGCACACACACACATACACACACACACAAGTACTCACTCACTCACTCACTGTTTCTCTCTCAGATACATACACAAATGCTACCGCGCCGTTATTAAAATACAAAATTAAGTATTATGTACTTAAAAGGTTTTGATTTTTTTTTCTCACAATTGATTCAGGTATATTACAATTGTTAGGCCCAAGCGGCGCGGTAGCATTTCATAGCATATTTGTTTCGTTTGTTCAGGTCAACAAAACGTTGACAAGCCTGGACCTCGACAACAACGAAATAGGCGACGCAGGTGCACAGGCAATGGGAGAAGCCTTGCGGGTACCTTAACTGCTGCAGCTATGTGCGCCGCTCCTTCAGCGCCTATGTCAGCGCCTATGTTGTTGTTCCACAAGTTAAGGATCGTCAAAGTCTGATTCACCTACAGATAGAGTTGTGTTTTTTTGTTTGCTACCGCGCGCGGTAGCATTTATAATGCATGCGTATGACCATGTAGGTTAACAAGAGTCTGCGTGAGATAAATCTAGGATGGAACGGGATCGGAGATGCGGGAGCGCAAGCTATTGGAGAAGCACTAAAGGTACCTCAAGCGCGGCCGCGATCGCTTTTGCACCTTCTGGATCAATGTTATTCCAGAGGCTCAATTCCTTCAAAGACTTGTTCACCTAAGAATGACGCAATCAGAAAGTTTTCATTGCAGCCTCTCTCTCTCTCTCTCCCTCCATGCCAGATTTATCTCACCTTGTTATTAATAACCTACATGGTCATGAGCAATCAGAATGCTACCGCCGCGCGGTAGCAAACAAAAAAACACAACTCTATCTGTAGGTGAATCAGACTTTGACGATCCTTAACTTGTGGAACAACAACATAGGCGCTGAAGGAGCGGCGCACATAGCTGCAGCAGTTAAGGTACCCGCAAGGCTTCTCCCATTGCCTGTGCACCTGCGTCGCCTATTTCGTTGTTGTCGAGGTCCAGGCTTGTCAACGTTTTGTTGACCTGAACAAACGAAACAAATATGCCATGAAATGCTACCGCGCCGCTTGGGCCTAACAATTGTAATATACCTGAATCAATTGTGAGAAAAAAAATCAAAACCTTTTAAGTACATAATACTTAATTTTGTATTTTAATAACGGCGCGGTAGCATTTGTGTATGTATCTGAGAGAGAAACAGTGAGTGAGTGAGTGAGTACTTGTGTGTGTGTGTATGTGTGTGTGTGCTTGTATGTGTATATTTATCTCTCTCTCTCTCTCTCTGTGTATGTGTGTGTGTGTGTGTGCGTGTGCGTGTGTGTGTGTGTGTGTGAGAGAGAGAGAGAGGCTGCTTGTATGTGTATGCATGTGTGTGTGTGTGTGTGAGAGAGAGAGAGAGAGGATGACGCCCAATTCACCGTAGCCCTTGCATGATAATCTAACTTTGTTGTCTTCCCGTCACGGAATGACGCGACAGTGATACAGTCACCTTAAATGTATCCGCAGACTCCATATTAATTTTCTCTAGCATTCATTCCAGCAGCCCTGCATTCACTTGCGTGTAATATTGAATGGCTTTATTTTGAAATTAATTTCGTGTATATTTTTTTCAATCTATGGTTGTTGCTGCTATGCAGAATAACACAACCCTCACGGAGCTGGATGGAATAGAGAACAAGAAGGCGTTGAGGATTGTCGAGGTCGGACCTGAGCGCTTCCCGTGTGCGTCCCGTCTTGTGTCTTACCTTAGTCTGACTGATGTGTAAATTAGAAGTATGCATTACATTATACATTGATTGGCAACTTGCAATATTACATCTGACTGGTGTGTGCAAATTAGAAGTGCGTTATATTATAGATTGATTGGCAACTTGAAATAGGAAATCATATTAAGCAGGGATCATTGTGAAATCTCTACAAGATATGTAACACAGAAAAAATCCTTATTACATATCAGTCATGTTGAAAATAGTTACAGGACTATTTGCTGTAACAGCATCAATATTTGTTTATGTTGGTTATTTATCTAATTCCATTCTAAAATAGCATATATTTGATAATAATGTAGACTAAGATCATGTCTTTTTCCAATGTATGTGTCTAACAATATATCACTTGCTTTTTTTTCTTGCCAGACAAATCGATCGCGCGTGGCCGAGCTGCAGGAGTTTTGCAGTCGGGTCTCAACCTCAGATTGACTTTTTGATTTTTGAAGTCGCATTTGTGTGCGCGAGAGAGTTTGTGTGTAATATTATGTGTGCGTGTTGACTTAAAACATGTCTTGTGCTAGGGAGCAGCCCGTGTCGGAGTAGTGGGGCCTGCTGACAACACAGTCCTTTTTGAGAAGGTGAACTCCCAACATACCAGACTGAAGTATAATATGTTGTATATGTGTTTATACGAAACTATTTGTGATTGCTCTTGTTGCTAATATTTGCGGTGTCTATAACTTTCAACGATAACCGCGGCCGCAGAAACATAGTGTAAAACTAGTAATATTTTAATATTGATCATTCGTTTTTGTCAGTGACTAGTATGGTCCCGAGGTCTGTGTTCAGCAATTGTCGTTTGTTGCATAGCATGAAACTTGTATTCATTTTAAATGTTAAAACATCAGTGCCTGTATTCATCACGCCCTACTACCTGTTGCTGGTATGCTAGGGAACCAATCTACAAGAGCTAGTGTTGCAGTCCTCTAAGATCGCTCATCATTCTTATTTCCAGGAGCTCCTTGTCTGGATATCGGTTAGCCAGCTTAACTCAGATCATTTGTATATTATGCAATGTTGCTTATCATGAGATAGTAATAAGTATGACTGTTTTTGTGATTTTCATTATCAATGTTACAATATATTTATAATGCAATACAAAATAGTAATTTATTTTTGTGTATTTTAGCTTGTGCTTATTTTTTCCTAGTCTCAACCTAGCGTGTAGATGTAATTGAGTGAGGAAAGCACACAAACTTTGAGAATCAAATGATCAAATAAAGACAACAAAAAAAGCAGATGCTGAAATAGAAAAAAAAGTATCAAAAGGGGGAATGATGTCCTTTGAATTAAAAAGTCGCTAAAGGGAGAGCAAGAGACCAGACAAGTAGATACCAAATGTCACTTGTAGGTTTTAAAAAGATTTTCATCTGTACAACTTTATTTGAGCTCAAATGCAGCAAGATGTCATGTTTGCTGACACATTGCAGAAACACCAGCATCTGCGGCGCCTGCGACTCAACGCGATCAGCTTGACAGACGACGACTTGTCGGTACTAGTTTCGAGCGAAGACGGCTTAACGTTTCTAGAGGAGCTGGATCTGCGTTCCAATCAATTGACAACGGTCCCAGCAGAGCTCGGAGACCCCAAGCGCTTTGGTAAGCTACAGAAGCTGCTGGTCAGCCGAATGCGGGTACTTTGCAGGCAGTCACTTGAAATCCTCTCAACTTAGATAATGCAATGTATTATCTGCAGCCAAATCTTCTATTTTGACTCTTGACGTCATAGAGCTGCTGAAACGGGATGATGAGTTGGGAAGACGGGCGCGCAGTGACGTTAACGTCTTGGGCGTGGACGCAGGCATCCAAGTATGTCAATATCGCCAACCTTGGTAGCTTAGGAGAGATACAACCTTAGATCTTGTCGTGTGCTGCTCAGGTGCTGCAGCTGTTGCGACTCGGAAGCTCAAAGCTAAAGCAAATACCGCGGACGCGGCTGCAGGTCAGAGAATTTCTATGTACTTTTGCGTAATTACCCAACAGCCTCTTGTTTGAACTTACGCCACATGTTACTAGGCTTTACTTGTTCTCAGTCCACCACGCTGTCAGAAAGTACAAAATATAATTCTGGAATAATTCTTGGCTATTTGTCCCTCCCAGTGTTACCTCTTATCTATAAATGACCATGAAATTTACTTGGCAGTCCTTTCAATGGTTGATACTTGCGATTGATTACCGCTGTCTGATCTGCAGTTAGTAACGGTGGGCAATTTCAAAGTGGGCAAGTCGACGCTGCTGGTGCGGGGCTGGTTAGCGCCTTCACTGAAGCGCAAGACTGCCAAATGGAGTCGCCTGGAGCGGACTACCAGCGTGCTGTTCTTCAACTGCCTGGTGCATAATCATTCTCAACCCGATGAATATCCACTCGGAATGGCTTACACAAGCAATTCAAAAGACAGTCAGTGAAGTGTTTCCAAAATGTCATGGCATCAAAGAGGGTGGATCTATTGACTGCAGCTTAGCAAAAGAAAGTACTCTTCGTTTCAGAAAACAATCTTCGCGAATCGTATTCGTGACTAACAATCATGAATGCAATGAAATGTTTTACTTGTTCGGTAGAGACATACTATTATGCATACATTATCGGATATTCTAGAAATTTTCCCTTTGTTTGCCTTTTGATGTCCAATGGCGCATTGTTTGACACACTGTGTACAAGACTCGGAGGCGGGGCTGCATTGGATGGTGCGGGACCTGCCGGGCCAGCCCGAGTTCTACGCCACCAACCTGCACTTCTTGTCGGCCGACTGCGCTGTCTTCCTACTGGTCTGCAAAGCCACCGATGACGAGCGCAACCGGGAGCAGCAGCTGAGACTTTGGCTCAGTGCCTTGTAAGTTCCTTCGGATCAAGAGAATTTCCCTCTGTTCATGAAAAAAAAAAAAAAAAAAAACGAGTTCTGTACGCAAGCATTCAGTACAGTCGCTCATTTAACAATTAAGTACGATTGTAATTTCATGCTAACTTCATCAAACTGCATCGTGAAACTGAGCCAAGGTTGCAAATGTTCCAAATGAAATACTCTTTTTCAATCATGACTACATTCAACCCCCCTGCTCGCACCTATTCCTCCCCTCGATTGTGTAGAGATTCGCTGGGCGCATACCATCGCGCCTGTTGCACGGTGTTGGTGTGCACACATCAAGACCAGCTGGAGCAGCCTCAGCTGCAGCGCACACAGGAGTGGCTGCAACAGGTTGGCACGCGCGCATTGTTGAAAATTGTAAATATGTTGAAATTATTGTGTTATTGATACATCGACAATTCAACCCTGGCTCTACTAATCTATTTTCCTACTATTACTACTACTACTACTACTACTACTACTACTACTACTACTACTACTACTACTACTACTACTAAAAAAAAAAAAAAAATCAATGTGCAAAAATATTATTTCAAAGGTATCCCAACATTTTCAAGTATGCCCTTGATTCATTTGGAATCATGAATGTGTATGACGACTGTGTATACATTCTTAGTCAATTGTAACATACATGTATGACTTTTAGTCGAGTATTGAAATCTATTGCACGAGTCTTTCCCTCCTTGCAAGCTGTTTTACGCTGAAATCGAAATAATTCACAGCGGTCTGGGCTGCTGTAGCTTGCCCCAAGACTGAGCTCGGAATTCAAGCACGCGCACCTGGACGCTTCGGGCATGCTACTGGACTGCGAGACTGAAAAGGCGCCCGCGATGCTGGAAGATCTCCGGAAGCGCGTTGCCCGAGCCGGTCGCAACTTGCTCAGGTCCAGCATGAGTGTGTTTTGGATAGCGCTTTACCCCCTGTCCACATCAGCCGCGAACTTGGAGGCCAAAATGGCATTTTGTACTTGATTGATTGCCATGCCGTGTGCGCAGCATCCCGGATCTTGCGAACGTGCCTGAGTTTTTGGTGATGGCTCACGATGGGCTAGCAAAGTGGCGCAACAAACACCTGGTAGCATGAAACTCAAGTTACTACCAAGCGTCATAAAATTGTCAAAGTGACTTCATAATTTTGAAATGATGTTTTGCAAATGTTTCAGACGAAGTGGCACGCGTCCTATGCAGAGGCTTTAGAGATAGTAAAATCTCTTCTTCCCACGAGCACTCCTGAGGTGATTGTGAAGACATAATTCTCATTGTGGCTACATACAATTTGAACAACACCCACGAACAAATCTATTACTCATGCATATATAAATATTTCATATATATGTATGACTTACGTCGTCCTGTACAATGTTACAAATTTCATGCAAAGTATATGCATTATGTTTCATTATTGATGTTGCTGTTCTATACAGCTGGTGCTTCGGGAACTGATCTACCAAGGCGATGTGATGGAGTTCGGAACTGAGCTCGTGCTCAGGTGAGTGCACTAGACAATCACCCGATGCATAGTTACTACAATGAAGCTCGGTTAATGTCGGCTCTATGACTGCAATTATTCTTTTACTTCCGTTTTCGATTCACACAAAATGTCGGTTGAAAAATTCAGACTGTGTTAATATTTTTATTTCGCTGGTTATGGGTGTATCAGCGTGAGATTGTAGAGGAAGAGTTTGGGATCCATACTGCTATCTGCAGCTTTCTTGAACACATTTTCCTTGCTCTGTGTGTATGACAAGTATATGAAACACAATGCATTGGTAGACTTTGACGAAAACCTTTTTGATGACTGCTGTTAAGTTGGTATTTGCGTATTAATATTGTTACTATTGCACATGTGTTGCCTTTGTGCAGTCCGGTTTGGCTTGCTCTTGCTCTGGCAGTCATTGTTCGGCCCCACGGGCATCCGTTCTACGGTTATTATTATATTATTAGTGTGATCGTTGTGTTGTTGCTGTTAGCTTAGTAGTAGTAGTAGTAGTAGTAGTAGTAGTAGTAGTAGTATCAGTAGTAGCAGTAGTAGTAGTCATAAGGTCAATCCAAAAGGAGACACCTTATTCTGAATCATGACACAGGCTTGAAGACCAACCGAGGAGGGGTATCTCGCCAGGATATTCAGAAAGCTCTACTGGAAGAACGCTGGCCCGCCTCCATGGTGCCTACGCTTTCGGAACAAGAGGCATCGGAAGCGGTAGACGATGCTGCTATTGACGCCAAAAAAAAAACCGAGCGAGCTAGCGCTTCTCAAGCTGACCGCCGAAAAAGCAAAATGGACAAATGCCAAGTCTGTAATAAGGCGTGGACGTTGGCTCGCATACACCATTACTGCCACGAGTGCAATCGAAGTGTGTGCTCTGGTTGCTCCGAGTCGATTTCTCGTAAGCGGCTCTGTCTGCATTGTAGATTCGGACCAAAGCTTGCCAGGGAAGAAGACGTTCCCCAGGTTGTAACCGCGAAACCTTAGCATGCACCATCGATTATCAAGTTGCAGATGCATAAAATTGAACGTTTTCATCATGTAGTTATAGGAAAGGACCTATGGCCCTCTAGATCCTCCGTTTTATCTTTCGTTTGCATCTCCACTGACATGTAGGTATTGCGATTCCTGCAAGTGCTCGATGTGATTGCACCCCTTAGCCACAAACCGGAGCCGCTGTCTGCTGCGACGCCAGTATCAGAACTTACAGAAGACTCTCAGGCTCCAGCCGCACCGCCCCCTCCACTGTTCCGCCAGCCATCCTTCGACATCAGCAGCGCAGATCAAGTTATGATTCCCAGCAGCGTGGGTGAGCGATACTCCGGCGTCATCTTCGCGCCTCGGGACCTGCGTCTCGGTTTCGGTGAGCGCTGCTTGGCGGCGGGGGTCAAGTTCTCCCAGCGAAAGACTACGGAACTACTATTCCCACCAGGCTTCATGGCTGTGTTGGCCCCCCGACTCCTAAGTAAGAAACTGGGCCCTGAGGTATGGTGTGAAGAAGCTAGTGGATACCTCCTGACAATGTGTTTTCTTTTGTATTGTCTGATGATGTAAAAATCTTCGAAAATCTTGTGCTTGCTGTGCAACTTGTGTGCTCAGCGCTTGGCAATCTACTTCGGCACGCACGAGTTCTGTTTCCGAGAGAAGGACCAGCCGCACCCAGGCGACAAGGGAGCGGTGCGTGTGGTGCTGGACGAGCAAGGACGCGAACTTTTCCTGTCCGTCTATATGAGTTACAACATACACAAGCTGTGTTCAACTGCAGATAATTTGGCTATGCTTGATGTACTTGTGCACCCATGTAATATGACGCTGAAATAATTTATCAGCACCTGCGCAAAGATCGAAACTGTTAATTTGCATAGATTGCAGTCATCATTGCAGTCAGTTCCATGTTTGTTGGTTCACAGGTGTGTGGCGGGTTCGAAGGGCTTCTTGTTTCACTACGCGTCCAGCTTCGTTCGAGAGGTGCTCACAGTGCTTCGCCTTCCTCGCTGGGGCCGCGCAGGAGAATCGGCCTGTGTCGCACACTTGCTCTGCCAGAACTGTGTTCTGAAAGGACGAGGCCCTGTCAGAGACACGTCCCAGGCTAGCGATGAGATCTGCAAGGTGCTGGACGAGCAGGCATGGGCGACCGGGCGCGAGGGCTTGAGTGTGCTTTGGGGCTTGAGCAGGCATGATGTGCGCGGCCAGCACGCAAAAGCTGGCTGGAGTTTCTTTATCAGCCGTTCACACAGAGATGACGAAGCCAAACTGATCGCCAGTGAGCTGCATGATTCGCTTTGCAAGGTGGGCAGACCTTGCTGGCAGGACGGGGAGGAGGACAACAAACGAAACGTCCATGATACAGAAAAGCTTAAGACAATACGGACTTCGGATGTCTTCATCGCGGTTGTGACCGACAACGGACAGAACAGCTACTTTTCACAAGCAACATGCCAGGAAGAGATCCGCTGTGCCGTGGACGCGGGCAAAGTCATCGTTCCTGTCGTGCGCAGAGACGACAAGCCCGAAATTGTGAAGCTCATAGAAAAGGGCAAAGAGCGAGGACTAGATCTTGGGGGCTTTGATTTTTGCACTTTCGACCGCAAGGATGAGGCGCTGAAAGACGCCAGTGTGAAGGAAATTGTGGCCAAAGTCAACGCTGCCTTTCTTGAGCAACACGGTTCTATGGTTTCTGGAAGTGGCAATGAAAGTAAGCAGGAGAGCAAGCAAGACAGCACACGCTTGGGAAATGAAGCAGGACCAGAATGGCCGTCAGGAGAGAGCTATGTCTGTGCTATAGACGTAATCAAGCTTGAGCAGTATGCGCCGGATGCTGGTTGGGACTTCTTCTTGAGCCACACTCAGAGAGATGAAGCAGCCGTAGTGATCGTGAGTGAGCTCTACAGTTCGCTAGGTAGGATGGGCAAGTCTTGCTGGCTGGACGTGGAGATGGAAAAGCGAGACGTGAAAGCCATGGAAGGCGGAGTACAAAAATCGAAAGCATTTATCGCAATCGTGACGGACGACGGAAAGAACAGCTACTTCTCGCGGGAGTTCTGTAGACAAGAGGTCCGTTGGGCACTAGCCGCGGGCAAGGTCATCATCCCTGTCATAAGAAGAGATGATCATTCGAAGATTGAGCAGTTCAAAGCAGAAAGCAAAAGGCATGGCCTAGATTTCAGTGGCCTTGATTTCTGCACCTTTGACCGCAGCACTCCGACCCACAAGCGAGCCAGCGTGGAGGAAATCGTGAAAAGACTGGCACAGGTAAAATAGATTGAATCTTCTTGTTGCGGCGGAGAGGAGAGAGAGGGGGGGGGTGGTGAATACTGAAATAGTAGGCTCCTTAACTCGTGATTTTTCGATCAGATTAGTATTGTCCATGCCTTTCAATGGGTTGTTAGCTATGGCACATTGCTTATCTTGATAAATAATAAATTTAATCATACTACGTTTTCTGTCACATAGTTCTTCAGCGTATTAATATCAAAAATATTATAATAATGTTACAACTCACTATTAATACCTTCTCTTACGCTTCCCACTTATCCCTATTAATACTGTAGTAGTGGTAAGCATCCTGTACGAAAAGGTCTGCTAGTGTCAAAAAGATACATAAGCAGAAAAGAAATGAAGCGTCATCATCAATCTACGAAAGGGCCTAGCCTAGAATCTGAATGCGGCTGGCCGCCGCTTATTATTACTGTTAATCAGGCTGAGGTCCTAATCATTTATTAATATTAATATTATAATAATTATTAATACAATTGTTAAAGATAGACGGACCGTGGCATCGTCATCAGTTACGTCAGGTAGCTCATGTTCCACTAAAACACTTTTAATTAAATTGATTGAAGTTATTATTACTGAGTATAATATTACTGACGACATTCAAGAGAAAAAAAAATAGTTTTTCGATTTTGGTTGGAATTTTAAGTTTGGTTGGAATTTCGATTTTGGTTGGAAATTTGAATTTTTCAAATTAACTGCTATATTCGTCCGCAAAATATCGTAAATTTTCGCAAAATATTACAGTTAAATTGGAAAATTTGAATTTTTGCCACAAAAATGAAAAACTGACACAAAATTAAAACTTTCCAACCAAAATCGAAAAACTAATTTTTTTCTCTTGAATGTCGTCAGTAATAAATAGCAGTATTAATATTATATACCAGTATCAACTCAATAATATTGTATATATTGTAATATGAATTAGGCCGGCGCCTCATAACCAACAATTCAAGTTTATTTTAAACGATTAATATTCTTTTCCCTGAAAATTGTAGATCATATTTTTTTTACTAATATTATTACAATATAATAATATTAACACATTCACTTTCTCTTGCATTAATAACATATATATTAATATATATGTATATACATATATATAATATATATATATAAGATTTTTCTCTTGGATTAATAACTTAAATATATTAATATATATATATATATACTGACTGAAGGGGCGCGGAGGGAGGCTCGGGAGCAGGATACAACAGAATTCATTCTGAAAATGTTAGATCATTTTTTTTACTAATATTATTAATAATATTATTAATAACACATTTTTCTCAGGCTTAGTAATAACATAAGATTTTTTCTCCTGTAATTTAATATTAATAACTTAAATATATATACTGACTGAAGGGGCGCGGAGGGGGCAGGATACAACAGAATTCATTCTCACGCGCGCTACAACACCCCCCTGCCCCCCTCCTCCCTTCCGCGCGTCCGCCTGCAAAAAAAACTATTAATATTTCTGAATTTCTGGTTTCTGATTTTACAGAAAATGCTGATGTATTAATAGCACTTATTGCAGTGGTGTGCTACAGCACTAAGATATAACTAGGTACATTCAAGCGTCAAACTCAATCATCGAATTTGATTTAAGGGTCAGATTTCAGATTAGCGGTCAGATTTTAGATTAGTGGTCAGAATTCCGAGTCAAACTTTCATTAGTTCAATTTCACGTTAACATTTCGCAAAATTATGCAGATTTTGCGGACGGATATAGCAGTCAAATTGAACTAATTTGAATTCTGACTACTAATCTGAAATCTGGCCGCTAATCTGAAATCTTGCCCTTAACTCAAATTCTATGACTGAGTTTGACACTTGAATGTACCCAGTAATAGGAAAAAAACTTCATTGTTCGTTTTCTCGCGGCGTGCTTACCCCCTTGCAGCTGTAGCACGCCGCCCGCAGCGCGTCCAGCATATCTGGC
>WBZZ01001820.1:82500-85000 GCA_019918135.1 Paulinella micropora
TGTACCAGTATTTTCATTGAACATACCGGCCCGTCTGGAAGTGTTGGAACTGCCCTTGCGGGGTGTCATTAGAGCTTATCGTCAATTCTTCGTACTCCCCTCACGGGTGAGACGATGGAGGCGCATGTGCAGAAATGCATCAGCCATTGACAGAGAAGCACTATTATTATTATTATTATTCAGCCCAATGGCCTCAAGGCGTTAAACTGTGACGCCAACTCATAACCCTTTGGTGGTAGATGCTGGGGAGGTGGGTCGTTGCGCGCGTAAAAGATCTTAAACTCCGCATATGCTGGTTGATAGCCCAGGACCCAGCAGACACCAGATTGTTATGGGTGGGGTTTCGAGGCAGCTCTAGCAACCGCGCTTGGTGTATGCACTTGCACATTCGGTGACGTCTTGCAAGAGGTTGCTGGGACTGCGGAATAACCTCGGCTTAGTGCAGTCTTGCCCTCAGGAGCTCCATCGGTGGCCCCGATCATCAGGCGAGAGACTGACACGGGGGGGTGGAGGACCTCGAACAAGGGTATTGGAGGCTTATGTCCGTTGAGGATATGCCATTAGCTGCATCAGTACGCCTCAGATATAGTATTATTATTATTATTTCCAAAACACTTTGAATGTTTTCCTTTTCTTTCTTTCTCTGTCAGGCGATGAACACGAGACCGCAAAAGACAGAGTTCAACCGCACACAGGTGTGTATGTATGTATATATGTATGTATGTATGCATGTATGTATGTATGTATGCATGTATGTATGTATGTATGTATGTATGTATGTGTATGTATGTATATGTATGTGTGTATGTATGTATGTATTATTTATAGTATGTATGCATGGATGTGTGTAGAGAGAGAGAGAGAAAAAGGAGAGAGAGAGAGAGAGAGAGAGAGAGAGAGAGACAAAACAACAACAACAACAATAACAACAACAACAACAACAACAACAACAAAAGAGAGAGAGAGAGAGAGAGAGAAAAGAGAGAGAGAGAGAGTGAGAGAGAGAAGAGAGAGAGAGAGATGGATTGATGGATGAATGTGATTGTAATAGATGTCGTGAGAGGATTTTTTTTTGGGGGGGGGGGGGCAGAAGATGATCGCATCTGTGTGTGTGTGTGTGTGTGTGCGTGTGTGTGCAGGGTCTCCTATGGAGGTGGAAGTGTGCGCAGCCTCAGGTCAGCACCAACCTCCCACCTCCCCCCCCCCCCCCCCCCCCCCCCACACTCCTGTGTGTGTGTTATGAGTGTAATGTGTGTGTGTGTGTGTGTGACAGCCGTGCGAGTTTAAGCTACGTTTCTACCAGGCCGGGCCGGTGCGTAACGGCAAAGCCGCCAAAACCGCACTCTCCGCCAAGGTCGCGCGACAGCAAACATAGCAACATTTAGACACAGACACAAATATATATTATATATTGCATACATTTTCATGTGTGCCAAACACGCACTTTCCGCCAAGGTCGCGCGCCAAGAGCTATCGAATTGATTTGATCTATTTGATTTATTCGGTTTCTTTGATTTATTCGATTTACTCGATTTGTATCTTTATATCTTTATATCTTGATTTCTTTATATTTCTTTACTGACTGATGTACGCCTTGGTTTCTTGGCGCGTCCTGGCAGGTTGACTCTCGCTTCCCCGTGCACGGCTGCAAGCGCAAAGTCAAGTCCGGCTCATCCAAGAGTCCGCCGCGCATGGAGGACGAGGACGAACAGGTTGGACAAAGCATGCTGACCAGTTCCTCATTCTTGAATGCAAATGAAGTATTGGCTTTCAAGCGCTTCGATTTCAGCCGATCCCTTTTGTCCCAGACCTGTGTTGCCATGAGCAAGCTCCAGCCGTGTGCTATGAGTCTAGCTATCACTGACAACGCTCCCATATTCCTACATGTATGAGCATGTCTATGTAGTGGGACGACGATCAAGAACAAGACGTGCCCTCACACCATACATACATAACATACATACATACATACATAAATACATACATACATACATACATGCATACATACATACATACATACATATATACATGCATACATACATACATACATACATACATACATACATACATATATAATATACATGCATACATGCATACATACATACATACATACATACATACACATGCATACATACTACATACATACATACATACATACACACATACATACATACATACATACATGCATACATACATACATACATACATGCATACATACATACATACATGCACACATACATGCATACATACCTACATACATACATGCATACATACATGCATACATACATACATACATACGTACATACATACATACACACATACATACTTACACATGTATGTATGTCTATAGTCTATATAGTGGGAAAACAATCAAAATATAAAGACATGCCATCGCCCCCTCACATACATACACATACATACATACATACATACATACATACCTACATACCTACATACATACATACATACATACATACATACATACATACGTACATACATA
>WBZZ01001820.1:100000-102500 GCA_019918135.1 Paulinella micropora
AATGGTACCTTCAGCAAACTCACTAACAGAGCATGACTCAACGCGAGTGTAGAGAGAGAGAGAGAGAGAGAGAGAGAGAGAGAGAGAGAGAGAAAGATGTTTAGTTAGAAGGAAGAAATGGTACCTTCAGCAAACTCACTAATGGAGCATGACTCAACGCGAGTGTAGAGAGAGAGAGAGAGAGAGAGAGAGAGAGAGAGAGGTGGGGTAGGTAGGTAAGGAGGTAGGTATACATGCATGCATGCATATATACATGCAAACAACATATACACAAGTGCAAGGTGCAGCAGCCGCGCACGCTGTACGAGGCCAGTGTCGGCCTATTGAAACGCACTTCTATCATCGTTATTATTATTACTATGATGATGATGATGATGATGATCATCATCATCATCATCATCATCACCATCATCATCACCATCATCATCATAATCACCATCATGATGATGATGATGATGATGATGACGATGATCATCATCATCATTATCATCATTATTACCATCATCACCATCATCATCATCATCACCATCATCATCATCATGATGATGATCGTCATCGTCATCATCATCATCATCATCATCACCATCATCACCATCATCATCATCATCATCATCATCATCAGTACCCTGCTACGTGCAGCAGCGTCGCGCGCTGTGCGAGGCGCGTATTTGCCTCTTGAAGTGCACTCTCAACATTATTATCATCACTATTATTATCATTATCATTATTATTGTCATTATTATCATTACTATTATTCTTATCATCATCATCATTATATTATCATCATGATTTAGGTGCAGCAGCCGCGTACGCTGTCGGAGGCGCGCATCGGCCTTGTAAAGTGCACCTTCGCGCTGCCCCCCGCGCAGGTCCGCTAGCTAGCTCTATCATGCGTTACGCTAGCTATGTCTATGATGCGTCTATGCACGCATGTTTATCTAATACCATGCTGTGGACTGTATCGGCCTGTTGATTTGCACGCTTCACGCTGCCCCCCCCCCCCTGGCTCAGGTAGCTAGCTAGCTATGCCACCTGCACAGCTAGCTAGCTAGCTATGCGACTATCTCTGCATGTTTTGTCTAACATGCGTATCGGCCTCTTGACGTGCACCTTCACGCTGCCGCCCGCACAGGTAGGTAGCTATCTAGGCGTCTAGCTATGCATCTTTGTCTAATCAAGTGACTTGAGCAGGGACGTATGTAATACTTGAAGAGCACTTTGCAGCGCCAGCCACGGACCGCAGTCAGGCACAGAGATGAGGGACCACGCAACATACAACATAAACACACACACACACACATACACACAAAGCCACGTACATGAATAAATACAAAAAGTTAGACAAATATGCATAGCTAGACGCCTAGATAACTACCTACCTGTGCGGGCGGCAGCGTGAAGGTGCACTTCAAGAGGCCGATACGCATGTTAGACAAAACATGCAGAGATAGTCGCATCGCTAGCTAGCTGGTTATGCAGGTGGCATAGCTAGCTAGCTACCTCTGCAGGGGGGGGGCAGCGTGGAAGCTGCATTTCAAATGCATGCATACGTGCATACATATGTATGATAATGTGTGTGTGTGTGTGTTCTGCGCAGCGCACGGCTGACTCCCCCACGTTGTCCCAGTTCCAGCGCATCTACACACAGCTAAGACTAGCAGACCTGCCCTACGGTACATACAGGCATACATACTATACATACATCAATGTGTTGACACTGCACACACAGCTAAGACTAGGAGATCTGCACTACGCCACATGCAGAGACAGATACATACACAACATACAGACATGCATACACATACATGCATACATACATACATACATACATACATACATACTCGCTGTCGTTCTTTCCCAGTGTCAGCGCATCTACACAGACACACACACAAACACACACACACACACGCACGCACACACACACACACACACGCACGCACACACACACACTACACAGCTGCGACTAGGTGACCTGGGCCACGCTACACATGCAGAGAGAGAGAGAGAGAGAGAGAGAGAGAGAGAGAGAGAGAGAGAGAGAGAGAGAGAGAGAGATGCATACATGCCATAGAAACATGACATACTACCATGCATACATGTCTACATACTAGACACACACACGCGACTGCTGCACACAGGCTGGGGCGCTCTGCTGTCTCTCTGGAAGCGGTGGCATAGCGATGACATACTACCGTGCATACATGTCTACACACTAGACACACACGCGACTGCTGCACACAGGCTGGGGCGCTCTGCTGCCTTCTCTGGAAGCGGTGGCAGCCGTCGCAACAAACACACCCACACCAACACAGGTCACAGAGAGATGTATATGTATGTATATATGCATGTACGTATGTATGTATGTATGTATGTATGTGTGTATGTATGTATGTATGTATGTATTGTATGCATGCATGCATGCATGCGTGCATGCATGTATGTATGCATGCATGTATGTATGCATGTATGTATGTATGCATCATGCATGTATGTATGTATG
>WBZZ01001820.1:112500-115000 GCA_019918135.1 Paulinella micropora
CCCGGGTACAGCAACAAGAACAAAGATAAGAAGGACTACAGCGTCGTACAAGATGACAAGGAGGACAAGAGCAAGATGCAGTCTTCACGCAGCGCGAGGAAACCGACCCCGGCAGCAACCACAGACACAACACTCTCATAACAACCTCATAACAACATCCCAACAAAGACAACATCGTAATCACAAGCAAGATAACAACAGCAACATACAGTCTTGACAGAGTGCGAGGAAATCGACCCCGGGTACAGCAACAACAATGGCTCACACATCATGCAAGATCACAACAAGGACAACAGCAACATACAGTCTTCACTGAGTGCGAGGAAGTCGGTGCGCCGCTATGTGCTGTGTGTGTGTGTGTGTGTGTGTGTGTGTGTGTAGCTATATCTTTCCCGACTTGCATGCTACAGCTATGTGTGTTGTGTGTGCGCGCGCGCGCGCGTGTGTGTGTGTGTGTGTGTGTGTGTGTGTGTTGTGTGTGTTGTGCGTGTGTGTGTGTATGTGTGTGTTGTGCGTGCAGCTACATCTTGTCCGACTTGCAAATCGTTTCCTTCAAGTCGCCCGACAGCAGGTCTCGCCTTCCTATCTCCCGAATGCTTCTATTACTTTCTTTCTTGCTTGTTTGCTTTCTTGATTGATTGCTAGATCTGTACCAACTTGCGAGTCATCTTGCTGAACTCACCTGCTTGCATGTCTGTCTGTCTTTCATTCTATCTTCCTTATGTTCCTCTTACTTTCGTCACGCTTGTTTGCTTTCTTGATTGACTGCTATATCTATCCCAACTTGTCGCCTCGCTGACGTCACCTGCATCCATGTCTGTCTGTCTTGCATTCTATCTTCTTTGTCTCCCTATTTATTTTCTTTCTTGCTCGTTCGCTTGCTTGATTGATTGCTAGTGTGTGTGTGTGTGTGTGTGTGTGTGTGTGAACCAGTCAATCGATTTATCACTCACTCAATCAGTCATGCAATCCATCTTAACCAATCAATCAATCAATATCAATCAATCAATCAATCAATCAATCAATCAATCAATCGACCAATCAATCGACCAATCAATCGACCAATCAATCGACCAATGAATCAATATGTATGTGTATGTGTGTAGCCACTGCTGCGACCTGTGCAAGCGTGAAGCGGACTGCGTAGGCTGGACCTGGGTAACAGCGATCGTTAATTATATATGTAATATCACAATCTCTCTATCTCTCTCTCTCTTCTATCCAAAAATACTTACATGTGATGTATAGAGAGAGCGCGTGTTTGTGTCTGTGTTTGTGTGTGTGTGTGAGAAAGAGAGAGAGAGAGAGAGAGAGAGAGAGAGAGAGAGAGAGAGAGAGAGAGATTGTGATATTACATATATAATTAACGATCGCTTGGCGCGCGCTCAGGCCGCTGTGGCATGTGCTGTGTGCTGTGCAGGCCTACAACGGCACATGCTACACTTCGCAAGACTCCAAAACCGTCGTCACCAGCGACAATCAGGTCGGGCGTCCTCCCCCCCTCGTCTCCTCTGCCCTTCTTCGCTCTCACCTCCTTCCCTCTCCTCTCTCTCTCTCTCTCTCTCTATATATATATATATATATATATATTTATATATATATCTTCTATCTCAATTTATTCCCACGCACACCTACAGCCCACAAGAACACGACCTGCCAGGTGCCTCCTACACCCACCCGCCATGCTGTCTGGTGTGGTTGCAGATCATTGCGGGTTTCGCCTGCGCGCACATCGCCTCGGAACATCCCGACTGGTTCAATCCGGACTCTCCAGCCTCGCCCTTCCCCTCTCAGGACAGCGGCCAAACTACTACGAAACAACCACAGACTTAGTTCCGCAGCTCAGCCAAGCTGATAGGAAGCAACCGCAGACTTAGCCGTGTTGCTCTCTCCACACGCCAGCTTGGGCAGGCAGCCGCAGCAGTCGCGAGGCGTCATGGCCTCTTGTTGGATACGTGCCTTAGCAAGTAACAGCTAGTAGTCAATGTGTAACGCTAGTAATAATGCAGTGAACACGGCCGGTGACGGTGCTGACAAATGCGGCTCTCTCTCTCTCTCTCTCTCTCTCTCTCTCTCTCTCTCTCTCTCTTTCTTTCTTTCTCTTCTCACCCATTTTAAACGATTTTTCTATTTCAACATTTTTCTCCTATTTATCCTCTTGCACTTCGCACTCATTCATACGAGTGGCTTATCTTATAGATTTGCTTTTTTGCGAGTCCTTACATTTTTCATAGTTATAGTTTTTGACAGCAAAACTAAATATCTTTTTTACGCAAACACTGTTTTGATAGTAATAAAATACTATTAAAAAAAATTCTTAAAGTTTTTTTTACGCTTCACCTCTTAATTAACTCTTCCATTTCATCTCTTGGCACTCTTCGTCTTCCCACTCAGCTCTACGAGTGGCAAGTATGGTATATATCTATTTTATTCAAAAATTGCTTGCGTGCAAAAAAAACTTGAAATTACATCAAGTTGTAGATTGTGTACTGGTAACTGT
>WBZZ01001820.1:120000-122500 GCA_019918135.1 Paulinella micropora
TGCAACCTCCCGCCAGAAAAAAGTTACAGTCGAGACCAGTCGTTAGAACCTAGTCCTATATAAGTTTGTTTGTATCGACTGGCCAGGAAAGTAAAAAAGGAGTGGAAGGGTGGGAGGGGAGTGACACCGGGACCCACTACGTAACTGCTAAGCGGCGATCGCCACTTAGCAGTTAGATAGTGGACGCGGTGTGCCACCTCCTGCCTGAAAAAAAGTTAAGGTCGATACCAGTCGTTAGAACCTAGTCTGTATATCAGTTTGTTTGCATCGACTGGCCAGGAAGTAAAAAAAACTACGGAAATAGCTGTTGGTGTGCCACTTAGCAGTTACGTAGTGGACGCGGGTGCAACCCCCCCACCTCAAAAAATAACTGTAGATACAAGTCGTTAGAAACTAGTCCTATATCAATTTGTTTGCATCTACTAACTAGGAATGTAAAAAAACTACGTGTATAACTGTGGGTGTGCCACTTAGCCGTTACATACTAGCAGGTGTGCCACCTCCTGCGTGAAAAAATGCTGGTCGGTGCCAGTCGTGTGAACTTATGATATAAGTGTCTGAGCGGCAACGACTTGTCCAGGAGGTGGAAAAATAACGATAATAGAGGATGTTCCAAAAAACTAGTGGAGGGGGGGGATGAGTGGAAATGGTGGAAAAGCCTCTTAGCCGTTATATAGTGGACGGTGTCCCACACCTCCTGCGTGAAAAAATGCTAGTCGAGACCAGTCGATTGAACTTAGTGTATAAGTGTCTGAGCGGCAACGACTGGTCCAGGAGGTGGAAAAAATGACTGTAATAGCGGGTGGGTGTGGGAAAAGAGTGCTGAATTCCCTGGAAGTAGCGGATGGAGTGGAATCATCCAGTGAAGTCTGGACTATTCGTTAAAAATTCACTTTATAGATTAAATTTCCATCGACTGGCCCCGACTTTGAATTCCCTGGAAGTAACGGATGGTGGCACCCTTAGCTTGTGAAAAAACCAAAGTGTGGATCATTCGTTAAGAATTCACTCTATAGATTAAATTTGCATCGACTGGCCCCTACTTTGAATTCCCTGGAAGTAACGGAGTGTTGCATCCGTGAAGTATGGATCATTCATTAAAAATTCGCTTTATAGATTAAATTTCCATCGACTGGCATCGACTTTGAGTTGTTGAGGGGGGTTGGGGTGGTGAGGGGTGGCTGTAGCCAAAACGCAGCAGGTGTGGCAGGTGGTGCATCGCCCCCTATTGGGTACAACTGGTTTTAGGGGGGGAAGCGGGGTTGAAATATTATTTCTGATTTTTAGTGTGGGGTGATTCTTTCCATCTGAACCTGCACCGGAGGGGGGGGGGGTCGTTTCGGCAGATCGGCACTGGGGAGGGGGTGTTTGGTCGTTTTTGCAAATAAAAAATAATTAAATTAAAAATTGTCGATAAGCAGGCGCCGGCCCTGCCAGATTGGAGACGGCCTGACCAGCGGCGCGTGCCTCTGCAGACCAGTTGTCAGGTCCTGACCAGCTCAGACTTAGTTTTTTTTAGAACCAAGCAAGTCCCTTGAGCCGGAACGAAGCAATTGCAATTTTTGCACTTGGCACGCAAAACCAGTGAAATTTTCACGAAAATTTTTCAATTATCCAAATTTTTATTAGATGTCTGTTCTGGTAGGTACAGGCGTGAAATGCTTACTCTGTTCGAGACTGTGTACCCGGCCAAGCTGTCACTGCTGGAGGAAAACAAGCGCTTCAACCCTGCATACAAACAATTCCTGACGAGACTGCACGTTGCATGCAATGTAGACGGCAGGCTGGAAGTTACTTACACATACGGCAAAGATTGCAAAGGCTGCAGGCTGTACGCGGACTGTGGCTACCAGAACGCACCCAAGGCCCTGCGCAGGTTGTGTCTCGAAGACTGACACTGGCAATTCTACATCAAAAACTCTGTGCCCTTCTTTCTCTGGTACCTGATCCGCGAGCTGCTGTGTGCACGTGAAACACTGTGCTACAATGTCTCGGCCCTGCAAGAGTACGTCGAGCGACGTGAAGAGGTGCTTAGGCGAGTGCAGGAGGAGCTGAAGACTGACCGGGAGGGCGCGAAGGATGCCATGCTCAAGATTACTCACTGCTGCTACAAGTTGGGGCGTTCTGCTACCGCCAACGACTACCCTACCACGCGGGCCTACCGAGCGTCGATCCAAGAGGCTGCCAAGTTTCTGGTCTCTTCTTACTACAAGCGTCTCTGGCAAGCCTGCGACAAGAATGGCGAGATGGAGGAGGTCTTGCCAGGCCGCTCGGGGACCGTCTACTGCAAGCTGGGCCGCTTCGTGCATTACTTAACCACACGGTACGAAGCCACGACCATGCGATCTGTTATTAAATTTTTCGAAGAAAAAAAGGGCTGCAGCGTTGCCTGCCTGGTGCACGACGAAGTCATTGTCGCTGACCGCGAAAACAAGCTACCCGAAGACAAGGGCGAGGTGGTACGTGAGCTGAATGCTTACCTCCGAGAGAACGTTGAGTA
>WBZZ01001820.1:162500-173850 GCA_019918135.1 Paulinella micropora
ACTTTCACGCAAACACTGCTTTACTAGTAATTCAATACTTGCCACTCGCATAGGGTCAGAGTGGGCCGGGAAGACGAAGAGACTAGTACTGAGAATGGAAGAGTGAGAGTTTAGGACTCGAAGAACTCAGAGCCTTCCATTCTATCTCTTCCAGCAGCGTCTTCCCACTCAGCCGCCTATGAGTGGCAAGTCAGTTGATTAAAACAGTGCTTGAGCAGCATAAGTTGAAAAAGGATCCTATGCTGACGTGTGACTCACGGTCATGACAAATCTGATTCAAATGAAATTGGCTTTAATAATCAAGTTCACTGTAGTTGAAAGTACTGTGGCCCATGATTACGGGACCTCATTCGCGACGTGTCCCGGATGCTCACCCCTATGGGCTCGGAACGGGATCTATGGACTCGCCGGGTACGCCGCCGAGCCTCCGATACTCAACACGCTTGGCATTGCTTGGCCCCGCGATCTCGCCGACCTTCTCGCCTGGACCAACTCCCTCGACCTCCACGTCATGGAAGAATACGTAAAAGGAATATTGGCTATGAACGGAAAATGTCACGAAGCCCTCGACGGCCGCCAACTACAAGCGACAGCGCGATCGCCCAACTCGCCCAACTGTAGGCGCAGATATAAATATGCGACCTTTTCTTATACCTCTATACACAGTGATGTATAGATGAGCTACATCTAGTCAAGATATGGTTATACCAGTTTTTATGTATTATATATACTTTGAGCTGGTTGAAAACGATAATATTAAGACACGTAACAAGACTACTTTTTACTCCTAATAACAACGTAATCTATCTCTCAAACGCAGAGTTTAGGGAAGCTACCCCGCTAAGGGTATAGAATAACCGAAGAAAAGACTTTTAATAACTTTTGGGTCACACAACCTTATGATGTTATGACCTTTACAGAATGGTAATACTCATTTGATTCTATGCATTCCAGACTATGATTCGCGAATACTCTAGAAAGTGTCCTTGTCAGTAATGAAGGTATTAATAACTGTCCTGCCTATGAACCTGCCTATGACTAAGACTATCCAAATTACCGGTAAATTGTCTAGGTGGAGTAACGGGTATTAGTAGTACATTACAACGCTCCCCCTTAGTCGCAAGCCATAGGCTATATTAGTGGCCAGTGTGTAATATTAAAAAAAATAGTGGTGAGGAACAGTTATGGGTAACCCTGAGGTCATCAACTCCCAATTTCATCACATCCTCTATGTATGTATATATATGTAGTCATGCAGTAACATGTAGTATGTAAGTCACACTGTGTTCAAAAATTTGCAAGCGCTTCCCGTAGAGGGTAGCAAAATCGAAAAATTTTAGATTTCCTATTCTAGGACAGAAAGGATGATAGAAAGAATTTAAATTGCTAAGTCACGTTGGGGCAAGATAGCCTCGCCGCCGGCCTCGCGCGGCAGTCGGCAATTCAACCTTGGCTTGACGCCGGGCTCTCAGTTACACCGACCCCTGCGTAAAACAAAGCTGCTGCAACAAGCAACAAACTGCACAAAACATTCAAAGCAAACATAGGTGAGTGGACATGCAAATCCCGAAATTACTCGATCTTTACCGTAAATTTGTTAAGTAAATACTCGAATTGTTCTTTCGGTAAATTTTTTGTCATTACATCACCTATCTGCTTCTTAGTACCTACTTTTACAAACTTAATCTCACCGTCTCTCTGTAGGTGGTGCATAAAGTGTAATTCTAAAGGTAAGTGTTTAGTTCTATTACCTGACATACCCCTCTCTGCCGCTAAGACTGTTTGAGAGTTATCCTCGAATAATTCTATCGGGCTCTTTTGGGCTATGTTTAGTTCTTGTGTGATGTGTTTTAGTGCAAGTCCTTCCCTAATGCACTCAGTTGCAAATATTTCAGCATCATTGAAACTCAGGGCGATGCGACTCTGTCGCTTTGATAACCATGCAACTGGATCGCTGCCCCATAGGATCACGAATCCAGTGCGGGACTTCCCTGTTTTCTTACAAACTTTGTGAGCCGCGTCGGCCACATGGAAAGTTTTGGATAGGTTTGCCCTTCCTGCTCTGACTTAGGCTCAAGGTAAGCTAAACCTCGATAAGAGTTAACCAAATAACGAAAGATTCTGCCTAACATCGCATAAGTTATTCCCTTATCGATAGTTTGCATAACACTTGCAGAATTTAGTGCTTGTTTTATATCGGGTCTTGTCATCTTTGCGAGAAATAGCAAACGACCAACTAAACTAGGAATCGAAAATTTTCGCAAGCTGGCTGATTCCGACATCGGTTCCGTGAAATGTTCTTGCGCTGGAGTACTGACGGGTTTAGCAGAATCGTAACCTACTTTTAGTATCTGCTGCTGATATTTTTGCTGATGCAAAATTATTTTCCCGTTCGATTGCTCCATCTCTATTCCTTTGAATTCACGGGCTACCGAGTCTTTTGAGCGGGAAATGTTTTTCTAATGCGGACGCAAAACGCTTATATGCTTGTTTGTTTGGTGCTGTGAACAACAAATCATCTACATGAAATATCCCTACTATCGCTTCTCTTAAAGGTTTATCATTTTCTACAAACATACATAAATCAGAATCTAGCAGTCTAAACCCTAGCTCCTCTAACTTGGGTGCTAATATCTCATACCAACTTCTTCCTGCCTGAGGTGCGCCATATAAGGCACCATCTATACGCCATATCATCCCCTCATGCCCTTCTCTGTCTACACTCTCTGGCGCATATGCATAAACAGGGTCATTCATACGAGCATTTAGGTATGCATTTTTAAAGTCTATGCCGTTTAGTTTGTGTTTGTGCCAGGCAGATAGTTTGGCGAGAAATAAAAGTGAACGGTGCGCGGCGCAAGGAACAAAGAGCTGATCTGGGTTATAGCTGACACCGGGTTCTAACATATCTCCCCGTCAAGCTAAACGAGACTTTATGAACTTTTTCCCGTTCTCATCTAACTTTACTTTGTGAACCCATGTCAATCTAACTATCTTACTAACTCCTGCCTTGCTTGCATCCTTATGGGGTACCCATGTGTATGTGTTAAAGGATTGAAGAGCTTTTAGCTCTGCTTTCATACCCTCTAAAACATCTTTACCTGTCAAACCTGCCTTTATGACATCTTCGGGTACTCTGACGTCTACATACAAATAAAAATCACGAATCTCATCTGCCACCATACGGTCATCGCATAAAGATATATTAGCGGAACTTTGCAACGGGTATTCGGGATCTTTCACGGAGTATTTGAGGATTTCCGAATTCAACATTCGTTCTTCTTCGTCCTCAAACTTAACTATGTGGGTGGGCTGAGGTCTGTCTCTTACTACGAGTCTATCTCTGGGGTCACTCACTCTGCTGACTACCCCTACCCGTACTATGTTCTCCCATCCCACACCATATTTTTTTTTTCGCCCATCCATCTCCCCATGCACGCGCTGGCACTCTTACTACCTTACGTATCAGCTCTTGAGCCTCTCTCTTTTCTCTCTTGGGCTCACTGCTAGGGGTAAATCTCTCTACTGCCTTGCGCTGCCTTTTACCGGGGATTATGTTACTCTCCGTTACTCTCTGACTCTGCTCCCACGTTAATCCCTTAGATGGTGGTGATTTCTCTTCCTATGCTCTTCTTTCATGTATTTTTAGTGGATCTGTTGGATCTTGTTCATTTTCATATTCTTGTGGTTTGATCTTGTGTTCTGTGGGTGTTTGTTGTGAATAATGTGGCTCTGGACGTGTGTGTAGGCGTGTATGTTTGTGATCCAGTGTATTCTTCTCCACATGCTCATTTTCATATGCGTGCTCATTCTCATTCACATCGATATCAGCATTTTCTATCTCCCCCTCAGCTTCATCAAACTGTGTTGTTGGGTGGTCGTTGTTGACGTTGTGCGGTGACTTAGGTGATTGAGGTGGTGATTGGGGTGGTGACGCTTGTGGAGATGTGTGGTTGCTCGCTCTCATTCTCATTCCCATTCTCCCCCTCAGAGTCATCATTATCCCACGACACTAGTGTAGGAGGATGAGCTTGTTTACCGATTTTATGAATATTAAATCTCACATCTCTCACTCCGGAAATGATCTTCTTACCGTCCCATACGCGGTATAGTTCCCGAAATAAATCATATCCTACTAGCATCACCTTTTTCCCTCTGTACTCTCCCTTCCGCACTTTAGTCTTAGGTACATGTAACACACCCATGCATCCTATTGATTTTAAGTGAAAAATTGTTGGTTTTCTAACTAATAGCTGTTCATAAGGCGAGATTCCTTTGCGTTCCCCGTGAATTGCCGGTAGTATGTTGTGAATGGTTGTGGCTGCGTGTTCTAATTCTGCCCAGAATTGCGGCGGTAATTTAGCGTGATATCTCATTGCTCGTGCTGGCCCCGCCGTAATATCATTCACTTTTTCTGCAATAGGATTCCCGTCTTTATCGTTTGTCGCGGAAGTTTTCCAAATAAAGCGAATATTTTTCCACCACTTTATGACTTCCTCCGGAATATCAAATTCTTGATTTGCACGAATTTCCTTTACTTTGTGTTTCCTGTCTGTCTCTCATAAAAGGCTACAGCTTGTTTTAAGCAATCTACAAACTCATTCTTATGGGCTAAATAAAAGTCAAGAATGAACAGTGAGTAGTCGTCGGTGACCGAAAATTTAAACCGCTTACCACCTATTGATCTAGTTGCCCACGGTCCTGATGTGTCTATATGTAGGATTATACCTGGCTTTTGGGCTCTTTCTATCTTATTAACTGCAAAACGTGGCAAACGTTTAGACTTTCCTATCATGCAAGATCGCAAAATCTCACATCATTCTTGTCACCTACTAACTTAATGTTCAAAATTTTTGCTAACAGGCGCATCTTTGTTAAACCATAATGCCCACAGGCATAGTGAAAAAGCTTGATTCCTATCTTTCTAGGTTTGTCTGACTTTCTGGGGTACGCTTCGTATAATATTATATCTATGTGTAATTCTTTCTCTCTCTTACTTACTTCATGCTTACTTATTTCCTTTTTGTTGTCATTTGTGGGGTCTCCCTCACCTTCTACCCCCTTATTGCGAAAGGATCATACCTATCGTTGACGTTCAGTGGTTCATCATATTCATCATCCCATCTATATATCATACTCTTAGTTAACCTCCCCCTCACTAATATATCACTCTCGTCAATGTGGATGGGGTGTTTGAGTATTACTAACTGTCCGTTTTGGTGGATGACTGATCTGTTGTGTTTGTGGTCCATCTGTCCTGTAGAGACTATGCTAACTGGTAGGGTAGTGTCGAGTAACATCTTCTTTTCTACTGCTCTAGGCCTTCCTTTCCCATCTATTACTGTCAGCCTAGCTCTTCCTGACTTACTCACTTTCTCCATTACCTGTCAGTAGCTCTACAGGGTCTATCTCATCGACATCCATCAATCTGTCTTCTCTGCATGATATGTCTGTGCTTGCTCCACTATCCTGTACTGTCATGTCTCTCTTTTTCATCACTCTTTTTCTCACATGTATCAACACATGCTCAGTCTCTGTTTCTGTCTCTAGTTCTCCCTCTCCTCTACCCTCACCTTCTCTCTCTTCTGTGAGTTGTGGAGGTGTAGTGACTGTCTGACTGCTCTATCCAAGTACACTCCTTCTATTGCTCTTACTATGTCAGTCAAAAAGTCATCTCTCCCTAGCTCACCACTCACGACACGCATCACATCTCCATTCATTCTCCTCACGCACTCATTTATTAACGTTTTAGCTATTTCATTTATGTCTTTGAAGGTGATGACAGGAGGGTTGATGGGTTGCGTGTTTGTTGTTTGTGTTGGTGGGAGTGCTGCGATTGGTCTAGAGCTAGAGATTTGGAGTTGTTGTGAGGTGGGACCTACCTGGTTGCCGAACTTGTTGGCAGAAGTGGGTCCAAGTCGTCGCTCTCCCTCATCCACTCCACTCTCTTCGCTCCCTTCTCTGCTCTGGCCGGTCCGCTGACTAGAAAATGGATTATGTTTCCGTGGTTGTTGCGGAATATTTTGCGAGACTTGTGGACTTGTGGAAATTTTGGTGTCACGTAAAGTTTCAAATTCCCCGAAAACGAGTCTTTGCGAGATTTTATGGGACTTTTCAAATGCTGCAGCTTTAAGACCTCGTTCGTCTGGGTAGTAAGGAGATTTGGGGGGACGCAACACGGGACTTACCGACAAATCCAATGCCGGGTAATCTGGGTCTTGTGTGGCATGATATCCGCAGTACCTCGCATAAGATAATCGTTCCGCGTGATTTTCGAATACTCCCTTTCCTTTTGATTTTTCAACGGAAACATTACACGGTTTTTTGCGTCTGTTTATTCCGGCACATTTCGTGTCAGGCGTGACTCCGTAAGAACTCTCAAGCCTCAAAGGAGTTTCGTTAGGGTTAGGGATGACTGGGGAACCTCGTGGGGTGGCGGATACTAACCGCACTTCCTTGCCTTCTCCCCGTAGTGAGGAGGGTGATGATGAGGAGGAAAGAGAAAAAGATGACGAGCAACCAAGCTCACCTCCCCCGAATCTACAAGTCCCCAAGCCCTTTTGAACGATACGAAGACCACACCTGGGGTAGGGAATAGACGTAGTGAGAGTGGAGAAGGACGGGAAGTGCGGTTAGTATCGGCCACCCTACGAGGTTCGTTTTTATCATAAGTGTTCCCCATATGTATTAAAGCAACGTTTGTATCGGAGTCACTTTGTTCGTCTTCGTCTTTGTCGTTGTCGGTTGTTATCAAAGTGAGTGCTTTCTTTTTCTTATGAAAGGGTTTCTTTTTGTTTTTGTAATTGTTCCTTTGTTCGTTCTTTTCTTGTTCTGTGATCTTGTTTTCTGTTTGATTCCTCTTCAATTTTCCTTCTTTGCGGAACTTTTCCGAAATCACCGGGCAATATCTCATAGTATGGCCTTTGGCATCACATCCGAAACACGTGACTTTGAGTGTCCAGTTTGGAGCTGTCTTTGGTCCCGGTTTATTGTCTCCCCTTTTCCCTTTGTTATCCATTAGGAGTTTGGTTTCTTGCTGCTGCTTGCCATCCCGAGATTTCCTGTTGTTATGTTTGCGTATTTGAGCTTTTCTTTCACGGAACTTGTTACTTCTTTCTTTTTCTTCCCACATTTTCCATCTTTCCTTAGATGCTTCGCATAATTCTGAGAAATTTAGTCTTAGTCTGGCCGGGAGATCATAGTGGTCCACCTGAAATTTAATCCCCGAAAGCTGGATGGTAGCGCAATTTCTTAAATAGCTTTCTCTTTGCTTCCTCATCGGAAAATGGCGTCCCACGTAAGCTTTCAAGCTGCATTTTCTTTGCGAGAAATTCATTTAGCCAGTCTATATACCTCTCACCTGCCCTTGGCCTCGTTCTCTCAAACTCTTCCTCTAACATGTACCTACCCGCTCCGGAAATGCATCCCCACTGATCTCTTACTACTATCAACTCTTCAATGGGTCCTATCGTCTTCTGTGTTCGCAGGAAGTTAGATACATTGTCTTTGGAAAAAGCCACAGACAGACATAACTGCAAAGTTTTCATCCTTTCATAATATTTCTTCTCTTTGTGTATAGCTGTCTTTCTTCTGGTATGCTGTCTTCCACTTTGTCTTTTCTTTTTCCTCGCTTCTTTCTCTTTCCACGCTTTCTTTTGTTCTGCTGTCATTTATCCCAATTCTCTGGTGATTTGTCTTCTTTCTTTGTCTGGGGTCTCTGTCTTCCTCTCTGAGAGGCATCTGACTTTTCATCTTCCTCACTATCACTTATGGGCGTGTCGGGTTCTTCTAAGTCTTCTGCCGCCTTAGCCCTTGCTTCATCGTAAGGAAAATCCTTTTTGGCTTTAGCCGGGTCTGCCAATGCCACAGATACCATCTCTGCCACGTGGACAGATATCCCTTGCATGTGCTTCTGAAACTTGCTTGACCAAAGCCAAAAGCTTTGGTCATCGCCCTCGAATATGGGCACTTGACTCAATACGTGCTTCGGCACGCTTGCCTCCTTGTCAAGGCTCATAACCAACGTAATCTATCTCTCAAACGCAGAGTTTAGGGAAGCTACCCCGCTAAGGGTATAGAATAACCGAAGAAAAGACTTTTAATAACTTTTGGGTCACACAACCTTATGATGTTATGACCTTTACAGAATGGTAATACTCATTTGATTCTATGCATTCCAGACTATGATTCGCGAATACTCTAGAAAGTGTCCTTGTCAGTAATAAAGGTATTAATAACTGTCCTGCCTATGAACCTGCCTATGACTAAGACTATCCAAATTACCGGTA
Source organism: Paulinella micropora (assembly GCA_019918135.1). Classification (NCBI taxonomy): domain Eukaryota; phylum Cercozoa; class Imbricatea; order Euglyphida; family Paulinellidae; genus Paulinella; species Paulinella micropora. Next base: position 170,789 of record WBZZ01001820.1, read on the forward strand.
AATTGTCTAGGTGGAGTAACGGGTATTAGTAGACATTATAACGAATAATATTATCGTTAGGGCGGACATTGGGAATGGCTCTCTGTTTCCTTTTTGTTGCTTGGCTCTGACAGTCTCCTATATTTTCCCACCATACTAGTTTCCTCTCTTTTGCAGAGGAGGAAGATTAGGCTATTCTCAGAGTGATTGGATTGAGTGGATATAGACCCCGGCTTGCATTAAATAATATCTTTTGATTTTAACCGACAAACAACACCTTCTGCTTCCCTCGCGATCCACCCGCCAAGGTCGACACCCGCCAGAGGAAACAGACAGCGCAAGGCGCAGCATCAGAACAAGGATCCCAAGCGCCCGCCACGTCAGAAGCGTAAGGCTGACTCCATGCCGATGGCCCAACCGGCTACGCCACCTGATAGCGGACGCCCAAACAAGCTGACCAAGACTGACAAACCGCCTCCTACTACGAAGAAGACTGCAACACGCCCGCCCCTCACTGGTGCGAATGCGATCGCAATCCATTCGAAGAAATCTTCGATCAAGGCAGTGGAGTGCATCATGGTGGCGTTCTATCCATCCCAGAATGCATTTACGCTCTCAATCTCTCCATGAACCCGCTTGATCGTCACAACCTTTACACTGTTGCGGTCCCAACCAGAAAACAGAGAGTTAATTGGCAACAGGACACACGTGCCACTGTAAAGTGTTTGAAAAACCCACAGAGTTGTCCAAACTAATCCTCTCGGATGTTCTTCCTCCGCAGAGCAGGGTGTTGGTTGCTTGCATGGGCTCTGGCTCGGAGATCATCGGCGCCCTCCATGCCAACATGATCGTCACCGGCTTGGACATTGATGCTGCTCAAGTTCAAAACGCCAAGGATCGTGTGCGCAAGTTTCTGGAGCCTGCTCCCAGAAAGTGCAAGAAGCACAAGAAAGCCACTCAAGAAGATGTCCCTGAGAAGAAGGAGGAAGAAAAAGAAGAAGACTCGAAAGACAGTGACCCAGGGGAGGTCGACAAGACCCTTGCCAAGAAAGGTTATATTGGAGGGCACAAATCTTCTGTCCACGCCACCTGCTGCCTGTGCGATGTCACGTTTAACGTAAGGGATATAGCCAATGCAATTTGCCAGAAATGCAACAGCACAGTTCACAAAGTGCAATGGAAGACAGGCGCTATTGCTTGAAAATGGGGAAGCTGAGGAGAATCAATACGATTTCTTCTGCTGCAGAGAAGATTTAGAAGGCGATTGCGAACTGCAGGATGACTGGTTCGCGGAGTGTTACTTCTGCTCCAAAGCGTACCACGAATGTTGGTATGTCATGATGAACAAAAGCGCCCCCACTCCTCCCCTTTAGCTTGCTACTAAGTAATGCATTTGGATTCTGGCACTAGTACTGTTTTTGAAATGTTATATTTTTCGAAATTACTTTTTTTATTAAATATATCCTTTTGTTCAATTATTTTAATTTTGCATAAACGTTTTCATACCTCCTGACATGTTCAAGACTTTCCTTCTAGTTTCCACCGCTGCTTGAAGTGTGTTGGATGACATCATTTCAGGAAAATATTAATATGTTGTAAAAATCACCTGCTTGCTAGGCTTGAGTTAAAATTGCAACTAGTGCAATGCTACACTGTTTTTCGATAGCTGAAACTGTTTTCATTACTTTTTTCACGTTTATCCCTGTTAAAACAGAAAATTTTAATGTAATACATTACACATATTATTTTTACCCCTGACTAAATTGCCGTCCACTGTGTGTCACTACTTGGCATGGTCACTAGTGTGACAGTTGTGTGTGTTCTGACTAGTATGAGGTGATGTAGTGATAGCAGTAATGATAGCAAAAAAATCTGCTTTGTGAAGCATGAGCTAGATGAGGTGATTGCAATTGTTAGTACTATTGTTTGAACGGTTTTTTTAACACCCGCTTGGACGGATGAGATAATTGACGCAGCCCGGTGTAGCCAACACCCGCAAAATAATATTTCTGGTATTCGGTGGGATGATTACCATTTCTATCGACTTGCCGCGGTCGGTCCTTCATTTTTTTTCACATCGCTTTGCCTTTAATTTCCTGTTCTGATCTTTTCCGAGGTACATGAACTTCAATCGATCTCTTATGATCTATTTCAGTAATGGTGTTTCTATTAAGTTTTTAGGCAGAATTTCCGCTGTGATTGAAGGAGAAGAAGAGGCAGCAGCAGGAGGAAAGAAGTAAAACATGGAGGACTCAAAAGAAAGAAGAAGGAAGAAGGAAGAAGGACGGAGAAAGGGAAAGAAGAAAGACAGAGGAAGGAAGACGAAGACGGAAAGAAAGAAGAAGGAAAAGGGAAGGAGGAAGAAGGAAGAAGGGAGAAGGAGGAAGAAGGAAGAAGGGAGAAGGAAGAAGGCAGAAGGAGAAGGAAGAAGGAAGAAGGAAGAAGAAGGAAGACGCGGACAAAGATCGAGTGAGAGATTGGACTCACATCATGATCTCGACTATCTATCAAACTCAAACCTTTAACTTAATAGACTCATAATTCTTCTCTGCTTGTCAACTACTATATCTATCAAGTTCCATGTAAATCTTCTTTCTTCATTTCTGTTTCGAAAACATATTACAGGCAGTATAGATTACATCACAAATGTAAGAAGAAAAATATCAAAACTCAAAAATAAATAAATTAACTGATATCAAGTATGAGGATGAACCAAAAAATGTTCATTATCCAAGGCTAAAGGCAAACGAGAACAAATCAACAGAAAGTTGGTTGCTTCCTTACTTCTTTCTTACTCTCTAGTTCATTATGCAAGGCTAGAGGCAAAACGAGAACAAATGAACAGAAAGTTGCTTGCTTCCTTACTTCTTTACTTACTCTCTAGAGGCTAATTGAAGGGACAACAACATAAGATTGTTGTTACTTGCTTTACTTTATCACTCTACGAACTTACTTACTTACTTTCTTCGTTTTCGTTGCTTGCTTACCTACCAGCTTCAGTGTCTTTACTTGCTTCGGTTGCTAACTTTCTCACTTGCTCACTAAACTCACTTTACTTGTTTCAGTTGTTCCCTTTTGCATCC
>WBZZ01001821.1:0-22500 GCA_019918135.1 Paulinella micropora
ACTGGAAGGTATTGTCTTACTTTAGGATCTTCCACTGGATCCAGACTCCTCCAGAAATGTAAGACTGGTTGTATTATTTGTGCCGCAGTCGAAATTCGATTCGATCGCGTATGGCGTTTGTGAGGTACTGCCATGACTCTCATGATATATAAATCTGAGAGCGTGTCATCGGCTACGTGTTGAGCCGCAGGCCTCACCAAATAAAAAGCGTCTTTGGCCCATGAAATATGTCCAATCGCATCTCCTTCTTTCCAACTAGGGTGAACGAGAGTGTCATTGCCCGCGCGAGGGTCTTGATCTCCGTCATCGCTCCCCTCTTGATGGACTCCTTGCGAACGTGCCGTCCTTATTGCCTTTCTCGGTCGGTCGAAGAGGAGGAGGAAGAGGTGTATTTCAAGGTAGAGGAGGAGGAAGATGGGTTGGCCGAGGTGGATACGGCAGCGCAAAGCGCCCGTACCACAGAGATGGGGGCTGGGCAGACGGCTCGAGCTCAAGCTCGAGTTCCTCAGCACCACAGGCCTATGCGACATCAGGCGCAACCACTATCGACACTGATGCCGACTCAGGTAACAGATTTGAGGTAGTCCAATGACTAGAGAAGGAGGGAGAAAACAGAACAACATGCATTGCACGATACACCGTTGTGCAGGTCCCAGCCAAGGGTACCAGTGAGTCTAAGAGCCCACAGCAGGCCACAGACCAACTCAAAGGTAGTACAATACCAGTACACCCATCACGACAACAAACAGTGCATGCTGCTAATAGGCAGGCAAGTAAAGCGCTGGCAAAGAGAAAGCAGGTGGGCCTGTCGCAGCCACAGCCGAAGAAAGTAAGAATAGAGCCGGCAGTTAATCTTATCAACTTGCCGAGACAGACAATAGACAAGGAGGATGGAGGACATCAACCTCTCCTCACGGTCTCAAACAGAGAAAGCAAGGACAATCGTCCTTCGCCTGTGAACAATACCCAAAAAGACATTGCAAAAACGGCGGAAAGGGAGGAGGAGGCGAACCTCGAGAAAAGGATACAGATTTTAGAACACAAGCTCCTTGTATTGGCCTTAAAAAGTCACCGGCCAGACGCTTTATGCTGTACAAACCTTTTTGTGAAACATTAAATACCTTTATAAACGTTGGTAATGATACTATGGCGAATATTTATATTGTCGGCCGAAAATTTACTACGAAATACCATGAGTGGTTAGAAACTAATACGAAAAAATCATCGGGCACCTTGAAAGGAGTTAGTAGTCGGACGGATATAATGGGCATCATCACTCTAAATTTTAAATTGAAATCCGGACGAGTATATCGAGTGGACTTACCCGAATACCACGGATCTGTTCTTTTGTCGTACGACCAACTGGCGACAATGAACGTAGTGATTGATTGCGCCGCCAAAAGAGTCATATACGGCGTAGAGCCAGGAGAAGAATATACTGTCGACTCTCTCCATGCTATTGACTCATACGAGGCCCTACACCTAGGGGTAGCATCGGAAGGGAAACAGGTGGCCATTACACACGCATATGAGGCATATATGCCAACGGACGCGGTGTCTAAAGATGGTTCAAACCTCTCAGACAAGAGAGAGGCGGATGTCTATACGGCTACAGTCTCTACACAATCGGATAAAAAGTCGATAGACGATCTCATTGAAAAGAGGAAAGAGGGGATTATATGCATGGGGAAAAGGTGCCCGTCGTTGGCGAGATTTGAAGAAGGAGCAGGGGCCGATGTATATATTACCAACGGGTATTGCTTTCACGTAAAGGTGGAAGAGAAGGACAGACAGGAGTTTATACCGAGGAGAAGGGGACGACTCCCTGATATCCCGGCAGAAGATAATAAAAGCTTTATTACCGAATTCTGGGGTGACGAGCCTACGTGGCCGCGCTCACTGACAGAAGTGAAAAAGTGCCTGCGCACTCTTTTTGAAAATAATAAACCATATACGGTCATACTCCCGTACAATGAGAAGGCGATATGGGGCCAGGAGATACGTGACCGGCTTATTGATCTTCCGATACCGGTGCCCTCACGGAAGCAACACTTAGTGGTGGCTTGTCATCTCGGGACTCGTGAGCAGAGCAGTGCATACAAGCGGAAGCTCAGAGACCAGGACAAGTTGAAATTGATTCCTCAAGCATTCACATGCTTCGATGGTTTCTACACCCGAAAAGCTCCGTTGCAATATGCGAGATTAATAGATATGTTGGTAGGTCTGGCGGAGGACGACGAACCAGACACTGCCACATATGAAAAAACGGGAATGGACGATATATCAGAAGAAGAGTTGGGCTTGGAGGAGGACAGAGCACCCTCAAGCATCACAAGAGAATGTCAGAGGAGGAGTTTAAGGCGGCGATAGACGAGAAATTGGCAGGAGGAGCAGGTACGGAGAAGGAGAAAGAGGTTTTGAAAGAGAGATTGAAGGCGAACAAAATGATTTTTGACCCCCCTCAAGCGGGAGGTGTCAAGCCGGAAGACTTCACCGCGGTTATTTGTAAAATACCAGGTGCTGAGCCTTCACCGGCGCCACGACGGGCAAATCTGAGTATATATGAAGCAAAGATCGCAGAAGAACAAGCACGGCAGTTACTCGATGAGGATTTCATTGAGAGATCGACATCTCCGATAGTTTCCCAACCGAGACTGGTGCCTAAACCGGGAGGAGAATGGCGCTTAACGGTTAACTATGCCCGCGTTAATAAAATTTTAGAGGAGGAACGAAATCCATTACCTACTCTTGAAGAAAGAAGGCGAGTATTGCGGAACGCCAAGCTATACTCAGTCATTGATCTGAAGAATGGCTTCTGGCAAATTCCACTGGATGAAAAGTCCAGATGGCTGAATGCATTTGTAGTAGGAATGGAGATATATCAGTGGAAAGTACTTCCGATGGGACTCAAACAGGCCCCGGGACTCTTTCAGAAAGCGATGCAAAGCATGCTGAGTAGCAAATATAATGACCAGACAGAGGGAGGTTTCATGAGGAGAAGAGGACAGAAGGCGGGAGAGTACGCATTTTGTTACATCGGTGACATTATCGTGTACTCCAATACGATGGAAGAGCACATCGACCATCTAACAGACATTTTCAGGCGTATCAAACTATTTGGCCTGAAATGTAATTTGAAGAAATGTCAACTCGCAAAGACAAGCGTGACATATTTGGGGTACGAAATCTCTTACAATAGAGTCTCGATATCCAAAGAGAAGAGGGAGGAGATCATGAACCGGCAGAGGCCGAAGAATCGCACAGAGCTGCACTCATTTCTTGCGATGGCGCAATATTACAGCCAGTTCATACCCAATTGGGGTGCAACTCGGGCTAAGTTGGAGAGAATGATCGACTTCGGTGATTTTGAGAAGTGGGATGATGAAGCCTTAGAAGCGTACAACACGCTCAAAGATCTCATCTATAAAGATCCGAAGGATGGCGGACTCGTGCTGATGATGCCCGACTTTTCGAAGCAATTCGTAGTCGACACAGACGCATCAAAGTTCGCGATCGGCGCAGTCTTACAACAGGAAGATGAGAGAAAAAGTTGCGCCCGATCATGTTTATAAGTAGAAAGTTGTGCTCGGCGGAGCGAAACTATTGTACGAGACAGAGAGAGGCACTGGCGGTGGTCTGGGCCCTCAAACGGTTGAGAGAGTATTTATGTTGTGGACCTCAGTTTATAGTAAGGACTGATCTCCAGAATTTACTATGGCTGATGAATCATGAACAGACTGGCCGTCTAGCGAGATGGCAGGCATTCTTGTAATGTTTCAATTTTACAATGGTCCATCTACCCGGCAAGCGAAATGTTGTCGCTGACAGCCTCTCCAGGCTAGAGTTTCACTCAGAAGTGGCAGCTCTCGTATCATCAGCAGAAATGGAGGATCTATCCCCAGACTGCACATACCAAGTGCATCATATCGAGTCGATGCAGATGGCGAGAGGGGTCCGATATAACCGATCGGGTCTACGTCATAGCCCGCAAGGTCCGGATTATGGGATATGTTGTACAGCACATGTCCTCGAGGATGCTGAGTGGTCCTATGAAGCATATGAGAATATGAAGGCGGAGATAAAACAAGAAGAGATTAAGCAAGAAGCATAATATTATGCGGAACCCCCGCAGGAGAACAAGGAGGAGTTAGAAAGCCCTGAGAGGATAGGAGTGCAGCTAGAGGATGGGACTATCCACATAGCCTCACCCACTGCATGGAGACAGCAACAGGCTCTCGATCCGGAGTTCAAAGAGCTAATACAGCTATACAAGAACCCGAACGAGCTGAAAATGACGAAGGAGATTAAGGAGCAACAGAAGGAGATGGGGTGGAGAGACGGTCTCTTGTGGTACAAAGGCCAACACGGGCGCTATGCATCACAACCAGACAAATGGACTCTCTGGGTTCCTGAGAAACTCAGACACATCATTTTTGTCGCTGCTCATAACTGCCCACTACTGGCGCACCTGGGCCGACAAAGAACGCATATGTTCATTTCGAGACGATTCTGGTGGAAGAAGATGAAGGAGAATATTGATGAACAGGTCAATGCATGCATCCCATGCAAGACATCCAAAACACCATTGAAGGCGAATTTTGGCCTGATCGGGACTTTTCCTTTACACTTAGGAATGTTCGAGTTCTTACACACTGATCATGTAGGACCTTTCCCGGTCACGACGGAAGGTTACAGATACCTTCTAACGGCCATAGACAGAGCCACCAACTATGTATGGGTGGTCCCAGTCAAAGACGTTACGGGCGAAACAACAGCCAAGGCGTTGATTGACAGGATCATCTCACAGATTGGGGTGCCGAGAAAAATATGCTCAGATCGAGGCTCTGACTTTAATAATGAAGTCATCGACAAGCTATCTGCATATTACGGCATGAAATGGCAATATGTCACCGCCTATAACCCCAGAGCGAACGGCAAGATAGAGCGGGTGCATAGACCCCTCAAGGCCGCGCTGAAGATGTATTGTATGAAGAAGGAGAACCAAAAGGCATGGGTGGAGGCAGCATCCTCGTTTGCCTTTGCTATGAATTGCCTACCCTCTACAGCGTTAGGTGGTTCAAAAGGTTCCGTCTCGCCATACCTATTGGTATATGGGCGTGAGCCCGCCATCCCAGCCTCACTGCTGCACCCAAAAGATTCATGGGCAGATCAGGATGAGCTGTTTGGGGTGAGACTTCGGGCGAAGATGGAGGCGGAGCAAATAGTACAGGCGCATAGGGAGGCGGAGCGCAGGAAGACTGATGCTGAAGGTGTCAGGCAGGCACGCCTGGATCAAGTTAGATTTCAGGTCGGGGATATTGTACTACTGTACCATCCTCAGGTTCCTCAGGGAGTCAGCTCGAAGCTGTTCATCCACTGGAAAGGACCATACCAGATCATGGAACAGATGGGGCCTTTGAATTATAAAATCAGGGGCAGAGGGAAAGTTCAAATTGTCAATGTACGAAGGCTGATTAAGTATGATCCCTTCCTACTTGAAGATGAGTCTGTTGATCAAGCACTCAAACGGATGGAGGCTGACTTTAAAGAGGTCCCACCAATCCGTAAGGAGGATATCTCGGAACGGGATGCATACAGGGCACCAATTGCGGAGAAGGAGGAGGCTGAGCTGGAGAACAAGCGGGCCACCGATCGCAAAAGCGCGGCGGGGACTCAGACCCGCAAAAGGGTGGAGTCGAACGTGCCGGAAGGAAAGTTCACGGAGGCGCAAATAAGGAGAGCGCAAAATGACGTGCTCACAAATCCTCTCTCCCCCGCGAGTGTATGTGCCTCGTGCGAAAGGGGCTCCTCCTCCTCGATTTATTTCTCTCCCTCCTCCTCTTCCTCGTGTTCCACCTCTTCCTCTGCTTGCGGCTTCTATGGCTGCCGTCTTCTGATCATCTCTAGCGAAAAGAGAATTGATCGCGTCAGCTAGTTCGTGGTCATGGTCCGCGACATCCTGTAATTTCCACCCCTGATCCTTGCGCAGTCGGCGCAGAACGGCGACGGTGTTGGTTTCGTCCAACCGTACGTTCTTGAGGAGTGTGTTTCGGATGCGGGTGTCCTCGACATCGTGGTTGTACGGGCATTTCTTATTTGTGTGTTTGAAGCATTGTGCCCGTGCCCACCAACGAATACAAGGTGTGTTGGCTTCACGACTGTTCTCTCTTGGTCGCTTTCCTAGAGATCGTTGCGTATGTGCGGCTTGCGGTTGAGCAGAAGCCGATGCAGAACCGATCAAGGATGCTGTCTGGCTGTCGAGCCTCTGACAAGCGGTCATTACTTCGGTCCACAACATTTTTGGGCTCACGGCCTTAGTCGTGGCCTCAAAGACGCTCATCTCCAAAAAGTTCAAGTGCTTTACCTTGTCGAAGGTTTTGCAGTCTTGCATGAGCAGTGTGAGCTTATTTTTGTTGTAGACGTGCAAAGCACTGAGGAAATATAGGAGTATGGCTTTGTGGTTATAAAGAGAGTGTACTGGGTGCCCACATTTGTTAAGACAGATGCAAGCTGAGTGACAGACTGCAACTGCTCCGATACTAAGTCGAAAATTTCAAACCCAATCAATGTGCCCGTGCACAAGTGTTGGTATCCACTTGCCTTAAAGTATCGAATGAGGGCAGCAATGGCCAGAGTACAACTCATCTCTGCATGTCCACCTTTCCTTGCTAGCTCCTCTTCTCCTCTGTACTTCTCGTAAGTTATACGATCAAAACCAGCTCCAAGGAGGGATCGATCACAGAGATGTTCTAGGACTTCATACTCCTGCTCCACCTCACACTGGTTTTGCTGGAAGCATCTGTCCATCTCATTGAACTTAGTCATGAGGGTCTTCTCTGTGTCAGCCTCATTGGCAGTGATAGCATAGAGCTTAAGGCCCCCTCCCCCAATTTTGATTTTAGCTAGGGCTGCCTGCAGCGCCTGCTTTTTCTTCTGGGAGTCAGTCAAGTTAATTACTGTCCCTCCCCCTTGGGGTCCTCCTCCTGTGGGTCCTCCTCCTGCTTTCTTGGGAGCTGGGTTAGATGTGATAGGTGGAGCCGTTGGCTGTGGAGCCACCCGTGCTACTGCCATTGCCACAGCTATCTTCTCCTTCTGCTCCTTCTCCTCTTTCTGTCTCGTCTCTTCTTCTTTCACCTGTCGTGCTAGATGAGTCACGAACTGTGCAAGCCCTGTGGCACTAGAGAGGAAGTGTGCCTTTTCTCTCATGGAAGACTTATCAGCTCTGTTATTATTTGGGATTGTTGTGAAAGGGCCTTTAATGAGAGTGTGATTCTTCGTGTGGGCTTATTGTTTCCATGTTGGTTTTTGCTCCTTCCCCTCAAAGAGGCCCTTATGGAGTTGTGTGAGGCGTTCAAGCACCTGACAAGACTGGTCAACCTCCTCGTAAACAGGATGTTGCCTTGTGTTGTCTTTCAGGGCTTTGTACATTTCGTTGTAAGCCCGTGTGAAGGCAGTTACAAAAGCATCAAGGGCAAACTCAATGCCACTTTGGTTTCTACCTTCGAACTTTCTTTCTAGATTCTTGATATCAGTGGGGACACCACAGACAGACAGCCATGCTGCAGTTGTGCGTTTATTTTCCCACTGTATGTTTGTGCGTTCATGAAATTCCGCAACGAGCACAGCAGCGTAGAGTGTTGCAAATATGTCGTATATGTCGCACAGTGTAAGAGTGTCGCCATACTTGATATCCTGCAATGGCACTCTTTCGTGCTCAAACCTCACTTTGTTGAAGAGAGGCTTCGCAAGGCCGGGAATTTTGATCAGGAGGTTGCTTTGACCTTGTCCTGGTCTATTCCTTTTCTCGTAAGGAATGTAGATGTGTGTTTTATAATAGTTTGGGTAGTTAAGGAAGAAGGACTCTTCATCATCATATGTAGCCAAGTTCCCATGTATTTGGGATATTCTGGCCAACATCCTTCATCTCTCTCTCTGCCTCTGTCATTGGAGAGCCTCCAGTCTGACCTGCACTCGCTTCTTGTGCATTACCCCCCCCCCCCCTGTCGACTCTACATCGGCTGTATACGTATACTCCTCTCTCTCCTCTCCGCCTCTATCGCCCCTCTCTTCTGAGTACTGAGTCTCCTGCTCCTCTCCTCCCTCACTAGGACCATAATCAGTTGGTGTCACACCAGCCTGCTCATTCTCGTCTTCCATCTTATGTTATGAGAGTCACGTCTGCTTTTTTTTCTTTCTTTTTTCCTCTGTTATTCTTATCACTCTATGCAGCCTTCTTCTCCTTCTTCCTTTTCTCTGTTGAAATAGTTATGGGGCGTCAGGCCCTACACAGAGATAACGATAGTTTGGTCAAAAGAGCTGTTTTGTAGAAGTCAGTCTGTCGTCGGACAGTGCTTCGATATTTGTCTTGCTCTTGTGTGAGAGATGTGTAATCTCCTCTGGTTTCTGCAGAGAAAATGCAAGGAAAATGGTTCAGAACAGAGTGGGAGTGCTTTGCTCGTTTTTCCTCTGTCTGTGTGTTTGTCTGATGTTTGTTTCGCACTTGTCCTACTTGGCTTTATGCAAGCAGCAAGAGGGAGTGGAGTAGGTGTGGTCTGGTGTCTTGTAGAAGAGCACACAGAAGCCAAATGTGCACAAGAGCTAAAGGTTATGCCAGCTTGTGACAAATTGATTGCTTGTTTGTAAGTTTTTTGTTTGAGGATGAGTAGGAGTGTTTGTTTTCGTCTGATGTCTGTGCGACAGATCAGCGAAAAATAAATTTGTGCTTATCTGATGTCTGTACGACAGATCAGAAAAGAAATCAGCTTTTAGCTATGGACTCCAAATGTACTATCCGCAGCGATAGCTCAATGGAAGAGTAAGTCGGTAATATAACCAAACACAGTCCTCAAAAAGAGAATGATGTCTCGTTATATTAGCTCAGTGACGCAAAGACAAAAAACCGCCAAAAGACCAGGATCAAATTGGCATTTCAGACGTGTCCGGCCAGACGAAATCTATAAATAAGTTTTTTACTGGATAATGCGGGGGGTGATGTCTACACCACCGACACGATGCGTTACGTCCGTAACCTGCACAAATGCCAAAACATACAAACAACAACCCACAAGTGCAATTTCCCCGAAGTTATTTAGCCATAAATTCCCAGTCACGGGAAAAAGGCCAAATTTCACGGAATTTCCTTGACCTTTTTCCTTAACAGTCTTCAAACTGTTACTACATGTGTTGTAGAAGGATCGGGTCAACGCTATTAATGTGGGAGGTTATTCAATATCACAATAGTGTAATCTGCATCCTAAAAACCTTCTCCACGCCGGTAAACGGTTATGTGAATTATATAGGTTTAAGGTCCTATGGGATCCAAGCTTCCTAGCTTTCCTCCCATATTCCTTATCCTAAAATAAAATTAAAACTGGATGTATTGATCAGAACCGGAAATGTAATAAGAATTCATCTTAAAATACATTTAATAACAAGGAATTACTTCCACTAGTAAATTCCCGTAAAGCGCTAATAGCGTAAAAACGATGTAGTATACCGTGGGTGTTACATAGCACCCCTTCCCCCTCCTTTGAGATCGCTCGGATCTCAACTTCTGTAGTAATACCAACGGAGACTACAACTCGTATAATCTCGTCCGTACCGGCTTTTTGGGGAATCCCAGCCGACTGTCCGCCACCCCAAGAGCTTTCCCAGCTCGACCCTTGATCAAATCTTACCCAGAGCCATCCAACAGATTATTGGCTTGTGCTTCATGTGGGCTAAGTACCAAGACTTAATGTTGCCCGAAGATCGTGAATCTGGCACTCGACCAGTCCACGTCTTCAACCCTACGCGCGCGATTTTCCCGAAGTCACAGTCCCATAGTCTGGCCGACCACCAACCAGACCCTGTTTAACCCGTCAAATGTGAATGAATTGACCGAACCTCAAAGTCCAAACCTTAAAACGACGACGGCTTTCTCGCCGAGTTCCCTCCGCGTACTGTGTCCGTAAAGCTTTAACGTTGAGTAGGACTCTCAGTACCCTATTTCCCACACACTATGGTCAATGTGCGCCCAACATTGCCCCGACCCGAATTCCGTTTCTTCTACCAAATCCGCATCCCGGATGCTCCCCCTCACTTCAGGCTTGGGTGCTTCTTCCCCCGCACCGTTTCAGTTGCGTGTGCACCCCCGATTAGCCTCAAGTCCACCCCGCTCTGCTTGAGCATGTCCCAACCTTCTGCGGGATGTGCCCGTCGTGTAACTCGAAGGGGCAATCCAACACTCCCCTCGGCCACGCCGATATGGTCCATGCCTCATGATCCTTGTCACCCTTCCGTGTGGCTGGATCTATTTTGGCATCCCATACTTCCTATTTGCAGCATCCCACCATACCGGGACATACTCGCGGTACATCCGGTCCTCCTCCGTATCCTTATCCCAAGACCGGTAAAACTGCAGCATAGGCGGAAGGTTCCTAAGCGCGCTCTCAGACGATTGAGTCTTCCTCGAGTCCTTAGCCAGTCCCACCACCTTCATCACAAAGAGAACATCCTTATCTCCTTTTGTAACGAATCTAGATGGGGGCCTGACCAGATAGAACTGATCCAAAACCCACGTCATCTCCAGTGTCTTATTGCCCTCCTTCCACAACTTGTGCTTGACATCCACCTGCGAGGGTTCAACCGGCCCCTCCGGCTCCGCCTGCACCTCCGTCTTCCTACGCTTACCCGGCCTAGTCCCCGGTTCCGCCCTCTTCGCCGCCCCCGTGGGTGGCTTGCGACTCGCATCTGACCCCTTTTCCCCGGTTTCGGGCCCTTTGGAGCCTATTTGGCACACGCCCTCTTCAGGGGCCCGTGCCTTCTTCCCCTCCTGGCCCTTCCGGTCCCCGGGTTTCCCACCATCGGGTTCCTTATCCGTTCCCAATTTAGGAGGGTCCTGAAACTCTCCCTTTTCCCTGACGACCGCTTCCTGGAGCGTCTCGTTCTCCATTAGGAACGGATCGTACTTGATGAGGCGCCGAACATTAACAATCTTGTTCTCCCTGCCTCTAATCCGATAGTTAAACGGCCTAGTCTGTTGCACCACCTGATAAGGCCCCTTCCAGTGCACACACATCTTTAGATGATATGCCTTTCGGAACCTGTGGGTAGTATAACATGACGATGTCCCCTGGCTGAAACGTCACCATAGACAAGTCCTGTTCTAAGGGTTCTTTGCTCAGCTGGCGAGTCTGTTCCGCCAGCCTCGCTTGTCTTACCGCTTGCATGGCCTCCATGGAGACACGCATACGAACACCCCAGAGATCATCCTCGTCCATCATAAGCCCAGGTCCATCCTGAAACACCAAGTGTTGGGGCATCACCAGCTCCTGCCCGTACACCACCTGATACGGGGAACTACATTCCGCCCCCGCTCCAAGAGCCTTCGACGGCATCGCGTTCATGGCGAAAACAAAGCTCGGGACCACCTCTCTCCACAAGAGCTGACTCTTCTTGCAGTAGGTCCTCAGAGCCGACTTGAGCGGTCTATGCACCCGCTCAATCTTGCCATTAGCCCTCGGATTGTACGGTGTAACGTACTGCCAGTGAACCCCGTAAAACTTTGCGAGCCTTTCCATCAGCTCGTTGTCAAAGGCCGGCCCCTTATCTGAGCAGATCGTCTTGGGGACCCTACCACACATAGGACTCGATCGATCAGCTCCCTGGCCGTCGTCTCTGCCGTTGTGTCAGGCACTGGTATCGCCCAAACGTAATTGCTCGCCCTATCAATGACCGTCATCAAGAACTTATCCTTCGCCGGCCCCACCGCGGCAACGGCCCCACGTGGTCCACATGCAGGAACTCAAAGAGCCTTTCCAGCAATGTAAATTTCCCCACCGGGATTCTCCCTTCCACTGAGTGATTTTTGTTCAACTGACAGGTCGTGCAGCCCTCGACCCTCTCCTTGATGAATTTATCCATATCTTCCCACCAGAACCTCCTCTTGATAATCCACTGCGTCCTTTGCACCCCCGGGTGATTAGCCAACGGGACTACGTGCGACGCTACGTATATCATCTGTCTCAGTTTGGCTGGGACCCATAAGACCCACTTCTCCGGGTTCTTGGCCGTCTCCGCCGTCTTGCCCATATACCACAGGAGACCATCCCGCCATGCCAGAGTCTTGAGCTGTGACCGGATCTTCTCCGTCAGCAACAGCTCGTCCTTTGCCAGAAAGTACCGGATCAAGTCCTTGTACTGTTCATCGGCCCTCTGGCACTGTCTCCATGCCTCTACCGACGCGATACGCACTGTACCGTCCTCTACCTGGATTGCCACTTGAGGCCTGGAATCCGGCCCCGACCCCTCCGAAGCCCCCTGTGCAACGCCTGAAGGAATATGAGGCCGATAACGCCGCTATTCTGGATGAGGATAAGGCGGAGCATGAGTGCTACTGTTGCCAAGCGCACGCGGCACCGGCCGTCCGAACCTACGTGGAAGCCCCGGGCGTGGAAGCGGCTCCAGAGCCGGAGGTGACCTCAATAGAGCCTCCGCAAAGTGCTCCCTACAGCACTCTGCTTGGCCAACCTCCCGTTCCAACTGAGACATCATGACCCTCCTGTATTCCCCCTTTTTTGCCTCCATCACCCGAGGCTCCTTTTGGCTAGACCCCGGGTGAGCCTTATTGGCATAGAAGATCATGTTCGCCGGCAAGATATCCTTTTGATCCTTCCTCAACGCCAAGTCCTCGAACTCGCCCACCTGCTGCATCGCAGCCAGACATGCGGATGGAGTTGAGTAACTGACCCTCGACACTGAGACTGCGACAATAGTCTTCTTGCCGGGAATATATTTGACGGTGAAGTCATAACACGACAGCAAGGCCTGCCACCTGGCCAGCTTGCCCGTGCAATCGCTCGTCATCAACCACATAAGGTTCTGGTGGTCCGTCCTTACCACGATATCCCGTGACCCCCATAAGTATTCCCTGAGCCTTATAAACGACCAAACTACCGCCAAGGCCTCCCTCTGCCTCGTACAGTAGTTCTGTTCTGCCTTATTGAGCTTCCGGCTCAAGTACATGATCGGCCGTAAGACCCCTCTATCATCGTACTGCTGTAGGACCGCTCCGACCGCGTACTTAGACGCATCGATGTCTAGCACATACTGTTTATCCACATCCGGCATCATCTAGATGCAATCCTTGTTAAACTTGGGATCACAAGTCAACATTTCCTTAATGAACTCGAACGTCTCCTCCTGTTTAGGCGTCCATTCCCGTATATCGCCTTTCAAGTACAGCTCCCTCAACGGCTTAACCGTATCCGACCAATTCGGAAATAACTGACTGTAATATTGCGCAAGCGCAATGAAGGAGAACAATTCCGACCGCGTCTGAGGCCGCTTAATGCCTTCCACAGCATTCCTCTTCTTAGCCGCAATCGCTACCGTCCCGTTCGAGATATCATATCCTAGGTATGTAACCTTTCGGGTGGCAAACTGGCACTTGTCCATGTTCACCTTGAGACCAAACTCTCTCACCCGTCGGAAAATCTCCTGGATGTGGGCCAGATGTTCCTCCATGGTATTGGAGTAGATAATAATACCATCTATGTAACAGAAAGCGTAATCCTCCGCCTTCTGCCCATACTTCTCCATAAACCCACCTGCCCAACCATCCTCAAACTGGCGTCCGAGCATCTTTTGCATTGCTGCCTGAAATATGCCCGGTGAGTTCCTCAGACCCATCGGCAGTACCTTCCCCACGCATCCTGCACTAGGCCATCCTCGGAGGGCATCTCCACTTCCTTTTGATGGTATTTGACTTCCGAAAACTCATCTCACTTACCCAGATTCGCCATTCGATCCAGAATCAAAGCATACTGGATAGGCGCCTTCTTTATGTAAAACCCCGTGAAGCACGTGAACGCCTTTTCCCGTATCTTCTGAAGGTCACATCCCTTAAGCGAGTTCCGATAAGCCAACCCCTGTTCCCTAGTGCCCATCCTACAAGCAATCACCAAATGTTGCTTTCTAGACACCGGGATCGGGTGATCCATCATCCGGCGCAAAATTTCATCCGCCCATAACGCCTTTTCATGGAACGGTAAGATCATGGAAAACGGTTTGTCACCCTCGAAATATTTCGTGCGCAACTTCGCCGTCTCCCCGGAATTCCGTGGACAAAGAGGTTTGTCACCCCACATGTTCCCCACAAAATCACTAATCTCGTCCTCCGTTCCACCCGTTGAGACCCGCCCTTCCATTAGCGGCTCAAAAAACGGCCTATTCCCCTGTGATGCTTTCGCATGGAAGCAGTATCGGTTCTCAAGGAACACATAAGGCCCCTTCTTTCCATCCCTGAACCTATCCATCCCTGCCTCCACCTCCATGTTATGTTCTTCCATAGTGCAGGCCATAATCTGGGCACACCGGCCCTGAATTAAGTCCTCCACCGTTGCCTTGTCCCAACGTCGAACAACTTTCCTAGCCTTTCCCGCAAGCCCGCGGTACTCTGGTAGGAAATCCTTGTAACAATTGTCCAACGCTGGGTGCTGATATGGCTTTGGTATAACCAACTGCACCCTTGCACTTCGCGCAACTGCATGTGGGTCATCACCTTTAGTCGCCCCTAGCTTGGTGAACGATACCGCGTAAGTATCCGTATGGAAGAGAAGAACTGCCGTCCGCCCCCTCACCATATCCTCCGCGTCATCATCACTAATTCCATAGTGCACCAAACCCGACCGGCAGTCAATTAATGTCATCTTATTGAGCTGCTTGAACCCGATCAGCAATCCCCCCGAATATTCCGGACAGACATAGATCTGAATGTTAAAGGACTTACCGGAGTAGAGTTCAATGGTCAAGACCATCGTTCCCGTAACCTCCGCCTTCGCCTTTCCCTTCACCCCTTCTATGCTTCCTTTCATCGGCAACATATTTTTATCCAACCAAACCCTATTAACCGTTATGAATTCCGCGCCTGCGACATTAATATTAGCCAACGTATCATTGGCCTATCGCATGCCCTCTCCAGATCTACACAGTAAACCTGAGTAATGCA
The DNA here is from genome assembly GCA_019918135.1 of Paulinella micropora. Taxonomy (NCBI): domain Eukaryota; phylum Cercozoa; class Imbricatea; order Euglyphida; family Paulinellidae; genus Paulinella; species Paulinella micropora. The sequence goes on from WBZZ01001821.1 coordinate 14,990, forward strand.
CAACGCATGTTCCGGCATTTCAATAGCCTCCAGGCGCTCCTTCAAGTCAGATAAAAGAACAAAACTATTGTTTAAATTTTTCCGATCAGACAGCCCACTCTTGATGAACCCCTCACCAAAAGCAGTAGCTTTTAACTTTCCGGTTTCAATTTCTTTCACCCCCGCCGCCGCCTTACCCACGTGTTTAACTTTCCTTACCCGTACCGGCACCGGCTTGGCCCCCCAATCGGGCTCCGGAGTGATAGAAACCTTCTTCTTAAACCTCACCGTCGGAACCGGCAAAACATTTAAAGTAGGTGTAGATTTTCGCGGTTCGATAGTAACAACGTTTTTATTTACAAGATTTACTTGTCTGGCCTTCGCGGGCCCCTTCCCCCCCTTGTTGTCCCCACGCTTATCCCGTTCAATCGTTACCTGCATCACAGAATCATCCATTCCATGTGTCGACACCTGTCCCCTGTGAGAAGGGTTACCTGTGGGCATTGCCTCGACTTCCAGCCTCCCCGGCTTATTCGTCCTCGGCAAAATCCTCGCTGGTGAACTGTCCTTCACCTGCGTCACCACACCATCCCCCTCAGTAATCACGGACGAATCCGCCTTCCCCTCCCCACGTTTCTCCCTCAACTGGCTCTTACCAGTCTGAGTTTCCTCTTCCCCCATCTCGGTTATTTCCACCTTCGACTCCTCCTTAGAAGCCACCGTCACCTTAGCCTTTTTGAAGGGTCGGCCACTCTCCTTCTTGCTGACCCATCGCTTCTTTCCCTTGAAGCCCCCTCCTCGGCCACGGCCTCCTCGGCCCCCGCGGCCTCCGCGGCCTCCATGGCCTCCTTGCCTCAAGGCCCCTACCGTCTGATCGAAGTCAGCCAGTCGTTGCTTCACCAGACGTCGCAATCCCTTATTCTTAATCTCCAGTTCGTCCTTGGCGAGGATGGCTCTGACTATTTCCCAGATCGAGGCGCCATCGTTAGACGATCGCAACTGCCCCTCCAGGTTCTTCCAATCCTGTTTCTTGTCAGAGTGTAGGCCAGGGCAAGCATTCTCCTTCGGGCACATATAGCCCTTGAAGTAGTAGTCAAAGCAGAGCTTACGACTCCCTCGGTAAGATGAACTCGAGGAACTAGCACCCCTAGACTTCGACCCTTTAGGGGGAGGAATATGCTCCTCGCTAGTTTCCTCCTCGTCCTCCTCCTCCTGTTGGTCCCTCCAATAGGGTCTGCCAAAACCCCCCTTAGGAACATTAGGAATACGGCGTCTTCCAGCCCCTCCTCCCGACTGGATGGCCGTTGCCTTCCCCACTGGTTTTTCCTCCAGCTGGTTCCTTGCTACCGCCGCTAAAGCCTGTAGCCCCCCCCGTGGTGACCAACGTATCATCCCACGTCCTTTCGGCCAGCAGGAAGTCCTTCCACATGTCTCTTGCGTTCTCATACCCATCCGCAAAAGTCTTCCATGCCATGGCCGCATCCGTCGTGAAATCGACATTGTCCGGATCGTAATCCTCCATCTGTCCCCCGGCCAACCACTAGTAATGGCCCGGAAGACACACGGATCGTGTTGATTGATCCTTGCCATCACGTGTCGAATGAACCGTTTGAGGCTGATGAAGAACGCATTGTCAGTCTTCAGCTTCTCCAGTTCCTGACGAAATACTTGCTCGTTGTCGCCAACGCACTTCCAACCACCGTGGAAATGTGTCCCGTCAGCATGACCTCACTAGTCAAATCCCAATGACTTGGGTAAAGGACGAGCAAAGCAATGAGAGCATGCATCATCGCGTGCCATTTGGACATTTTAACGGCCCCATTTCCCCATAAACATCGCGATCCTGTATCTCCTTTTGCATCCCCTTCGTGATATTTTCCACCGTAAAACACTCCATAAGGTCCGGGTCCGTGCACTGTCGGAGAATATCAACCAAGGTCATCGGCGACTCAAAATTGCTCTCCCCCATATACTTACAGAGCAAATTGATCGCCTTACGCAACCATGGTGAGGTCATATACAGCAAACAGTTTACCTGTCGGGTAAACCATATTGTCGGCTTTTCCTTCCCTCTTGACCCCGGGGCAAATGCAATAGGCGAGAACTTGTCAAGGAAGACCGGCATCCTCTTCCTCTCGTTGTTATAACGAACAACCAGATCCATGGGATCATCCTCATCCCTTTTGTTCATGATCGCATATCTCTCTGCCCATTCTGCGTATTTTTCCACGCAGACCTCTATGGCCTTTGCGACCTCCATGAGGTACAAGAGAAAGCGATACAAGTTCTCATGCGCCTGCTCCCTCGCCACTATCAAAATCACAGGATCCGGCGCCGTAGCCGTCGCAACCTTGATCTTGGTTTGTGCGAACGCAGCTGCGTCTGCTTCCCTCAGCAGATCACGCAGTCCTGTTGGCTTGACTAGCCAACGTTTCCTTGTTTGTCATCAGCTCCAATTTTTCCATGAAGCCTTCGACATGGATGAGGTCGTAGAGGTCCGGTGACTTTTTCCCCCACACCTTGGTGTCCTTCATCCATTTTGCCTCCTTCTGCTTCGCCTTAGCGGTCTCCCAATTCTTTACCGCCTTAGCGAAGGCATTGGCAACCGTGGGCCACACCTCATCCTTGAAGAAAGTCCCCACCATGGTCATATCAAAAGTATTCCCCTTCACAGGGTCCTTCCTGACACTTCCATACCAATCCTCCCTCCAGTTGTCCTTCGATTCCTTCCCCGTCATGAGAAATTGGACATCAAACTGCTCCGAAGGAACAGGAGTTGGATAGTAATCCTCATCCGAGTTCTCCAACCTTGGATGTCCCACCATCTGCAGTTGGAGGTGCATGGACACGAACATCCTTGCTACCATCCTCCTAACCTGCATGGGCATCAAAGTTTCAGCTTAGGTTCGCTAGGTGAATAGCCTGTGAAGGCAAAGGTGGTTGCGGGATCATACCCCCATTTATCCAAATCACTTGATTCGGCTTTCACCCAGTCGTAAACCTCCTTATCCCTTTCTCTGTCTTTGTACTTACTTGCCAAGGGGACAAAGTGTTCCAAAAACAGATGCTGATCCGAGGGGCTCACTATGTAGTCCGATGCTACATGTAGTAGAAACTCCCCCACAGCCTTTCCCATCAACTGTTGAACACACGGGTCCTTGTAAGGATCGTATGTTGTCCCAGTTGACATGTTGATTTCCAAGGTGTCAAGGTCCAAGTTCCGAGATCAGGGTTCTTCCCTGTTTCTCCAAAACCCTCCTTACCACCTGTAGTTTCCCTTGCTTGTAACGACTGAAAGCACTGTCTCACACGACCAGTACTGAGTACTGATGGTCGAGAAGCTACTTGGCACTCTCTCCAAGATACAGCCAACAACAGTGACTGATTGCCCCCAGAGAGTGCGTCGTTCCCAATTCCAAAATTTGTTTTTCCAGAGTTCGAAAGAGGCAAAGGGGCTCCAAATGTAATAAGACCGGAGATCTACCCTTACGAGCTCAAAGGAAAGTAAAAAATGGAATTTTATAATGAACACAACTGGTTCAAGACTCACCTCCACTTCCAGAGTAGAAAGGGAAGTCAGGTTTGAACCCCAACAACAAGCCAAAGGGAAAAACCGCTAAAAACGGAGTGTCCCTTTGACACGGGTAAACTGCCACCGACACGATGCGTTACGTCCGTAACCTGCACAAATGCCAAAACATACCACAAACAACAACCCATAAGTGCAATTTCCCTTATTTAGCCATAAATCCCCAGTCACGGGAAAAAAGGCCAAATTTCACGGAATTTCCGTGACCTTTGTCCTTAACAGTCTTCAAACGGTTACTACATGTGTTGTAGAAGGATCGGGTCAACGCTATTAATGTGGGAGGTTATTCAATATGGATGCGGTTACACAATAGTGTAATCTGCACGAGTCCTAAAAACCTTCTCCACGCAGATAAACGGTTATGTGAATTATATAGGTTTTAAAGTCCTATGGGATCCAAGCTTCCTAGCTTTCCTCCCATATTCCCATATGTAAGTTCTCCTATGGGCGAGTGGTCGTTAGCATAATAAACATAGATCCGTTAAACTTTATCATATGAAAATTGTACATTTTGTACAGAAAGTGCAGAAAAAATTGAAAATCTCTAAAGATTTCACCCATGATTTTTTTAGCCTGTCTGCAGCCCAGAATAGATCACCAACAGCAGGGTTACAAAGAAAGGAGCAGTAGTTGAACATATGTAAAACAAAGACAATGTGATTGTGAATAGATTCAGCACATTATATTCCCAGAAAAGCACACACAACACATATAGGAGTGATACAAGACAGGTGCAAAAAAGGGCTTCAGGGAAGAAAGAACAACACATGCTACAGATAAGTTACAACACACCATTTTGCAGACAGCATGGACACAACGTTTGGAAAGACTGTGCAAGGCCACGGGACGTGAAAGTATGCATGAGGAACACACACAAAAAAAACACAAAACTCTCTCTAGCCATGACTTTTACCAATCTCGACCCCGCAAAAACCGTCAAATAAAAAAAAATTTAGTGCGGCCTTCACTTCAAAGGCTACGTATGTCGATAGGCCTGTCTTTTCACATATTTTTTTGAAATTTTTCTGGTTTCCTCTCCGGGAATCGGCATGGTCTTGTCAAATATTGCCACAGAAATTCACGGGCCGGCGCCACCAAAATCATGTCGGAGGTCAAGTACTTCAAAGCAGGTAAATGTTCAAACCACATCGTTTCAAACAAAAGCAAGCATGATACAAGTGTTTGTTTTAGAAAAAATGGGTAGCTCACTATTTTTCAACCTTATTTTCGACCGCAATTTTCACTTCTCAGGACATAGCAAGTATGGTGTTTTTAACTGAAAAATGCTGTTTGCATGATGCACTCTGCATTCATTTTTACACACAAGTGCACAAATGAATTCACATGTTATGTTGAGTAATACTGCCTAAGGGTTTTTGCAGAGAAGTACGGTACAAAAAAAAAAAACTAGGAAAACATAGGTAGAAAATTAGTCAAAATCAAGTTCAGAACATACTCTAGAACACAGCAATACCTTTAATACACTGAAAAACTAAACCTCCGGCTACCTATTCCCAATAAAAACATTGAATTCTGTGCAAACAGCACTGGCTTCAAAATCTTGAATATTGAATGAATTTACCTGCTTTGAAGTTGATGGGGGCTCTAACGACCACTAGAACCTACATATGCTTATCCTAAAACAACATTAAAACCGGATGTACTAAGTTAATCAGAACCGGAAATGTAATAGGAATTCATCTTAAAATACATTTAATAACAAGGAATTACTTCCACGAGTAAGTTCCTGTAAACACAAATAGCGTAAAAACGAAGTAGTATACCGTGGGTGTTACATAGTAATGGCATCACTCTATGTTCCGGTCTGTCGGTTATCCTTGGATTGGAGAGTAAGGAGTCCCTTCTACGTTAGGTATTCCTCATTCTTCATGTCGTTAGAGAGTCGTTATAGAATTGAATATTGAGTCACTGTAACAATGGAGTCGCTAATATAATAAAAACATATTTCACGGGGTACGGAAATTTTTCCTCGTAACTCGGAAATTTTGGACATCTCTGGCAATGTCAAAAACACACAGATTCGAAGATGCGGAATGGTATTTTTTAAAATTCAAATGCAGTAATTTGAAAGTTGAAGCATTTAAGAAGTCTTGAGAGGATGGGTAATAGCAAGCGTTCTTCAATATTATTAATAAAAGTGGCTCAGTGGGAAAAAAAAAAAAAAAATCACGTTGAAAATTCAAGTGAGGTGTGATAAAACAAATTTAATCACTCCACGTCGGACGGTTGTAGCGTCTCCCATTTGTTTTCATCGAAGGTGATCAACCCATCCGGTTGAAAAGGCTTCCACTTCCCGTCCTCCATGATATACGGCAGCTGCAACACACATGATGATATTAATAGTAAGAAATAGCCATGACTTGGAAGAGTGAGAGAGAAAGATGAGAGGAGAAGGAGGAAGAGGAGAAAAGAAGAGGAACAGAAAGGAGGAGGAGGAGGAGGAGGAGGAGAAGAAGAAGATGAAGAAGATGAAGAAGAGTAATAAACAGTGTTTACGTAAAAAGATATAAATAAATTAAAAAAATTAAAAAAAATTAAAAAGAAGAAGAAGAAGAAGAAGAAGAAGAAGAAGAAGAAGAAGAAGAAGAAGAAGAAGAAGAAGAAGAAGAAGAAGAAGAAGAAGACGAAGACGAAGGAGGAGGAGGAGAAGGAGAAGGAAGAAGAAGAAGAAGAAGAAGAAGCAGAAGAAGAAGAAGAAGAAGGAGGAGGAGGAGAGGAAGAAGAGTAGGAGTCGGAAGACGGAGAAGAAGAAGAAATCACAATCGTCATCCCCCCCCCCTCCCCCCCCCCCCCCCCCCCCCCCCCCCCCCACCACCACACACACACACACACACACACACACACCCACTGAACGACTGTGAATATTGAATCATCATCATCATCATCATCATCAAAACGATAAACAGGCAGGCAGCCGCAGCAGTAGCAGCAGCAGCCGTAGCGGAAGCAGCAGCAGCAGCAGTAGTAGCAGTACAGCAGAAGTGGTAGTAGCAGTACAGCAGAGCAGTAGCGCTTAAGGACCCAAGACCCATCGGCCGCCTTGGCATATCCATGTCGCCCTTCCCACAGTGTGCTATCACCCCACATTCCCTCGCCTGTCACCATCGTTGCTTGTTGTTGACTTGTGCCCTTGGAAAATCCAGCCACTGTAAATCCTTCGAAATCCTAAACAACACACACCCTAGATGTCTGCGCGTGTTCGGTTTGTAGCTTTGCTTCCGGTGGTTGATATGTTGCACATGGTTGCAAGATATGACGTCGGTCATGAGAATTTTTTTGATTGCCTGTCAATGTTGAATTGCATAAGCGATTGAATACTCGACTATCGGGAGTCTAGGATCCTTACAAATATTTTGCGTCTCGGTTACGTTGCTGAACCTCCCTGCATTTTCATTCAAAACTTCCGCTCTCATTGTTGTGCAGCGCAGTTTCTGCATTGTTGAACTATATTAACTTCATCCTCTCCTCTGTAATTTGCACGCTGATTGAATCTCATTCCGCAAAAACCAAAACAAAACAAAACAAAACAAAACAAAGTATAGCTTAGTATCTCTTGTTTACATTGTATTAATGGAATTTCATGGGAAAATTCTGACGATGACACAATATATTCATGAGTGCAATCAAGAAGAGATGCAAAGAGGACTTTACGTGGTGCTTTTGGAAACAGAAGTTTAATGGAACGGACGGTCCATCCAACTCCTAATCGGCATCAAGGCGCGTTAGAAAAGTGCACATCTTTGACATCGTTGACGAGGGAGTTCCACATTCACAGGAAATCTTACTAAATTTTTTCTGTGATAACTCAAGGGATATCCCCATCAAAAGTAAACGTATCATGTAATATCATTATCGAGGTGGAATTCTTGGCCGTACTCGGATGTGTCATGTGTCAATCCGCATGGGCTTCGTAGAGAAAGTG
>WBZZ01001821.1:30000-37500 GCA_019918135.1 Paulinella micropora
CTGGTCGCGGGTGGCACCCACACACCTGAAAATTAAGGTTTTTGCCACCAGGGGCCCTTTGCGGCACCTCCGGCAATTCAACGTACCCAGTCGAAGGGAAAGGACGGGAGCGGAGGGGGAGGGTGGAGGGGGGGGGGGGGTCCGGGGGCTCTCCAAAAAGTCATAATAAGTGGGGCTGGCGGGGTTTGGTGCGCGAAGCACACCGGTAGACCATCCTTTCAGGTGTTGGCGCAGCCCCTAGTTATTATTATTATTATTATTATTATTATTAGTATTATTATTATTCTGGAAGGGTGCACAAGATGGCACTCCATGGGAAGAGGAGGTGGTTGGGCCTCTCCCCACGAAGGTGACCGCTTGGGGAGGGCGGTCACCGGGATATGCGCAACTCTCAACTGGGCATTTACTCGGTAGGGGTTCGGCCAGGCAGGTTGTGGGGTTGTCTGTTGGATTGTTGGTTGGCTCGTTTTTCTTGGCTGTTGGTTTGGGTCTGGTTTCCTAGTTAGCCCATTTTCGCCGAATTTCCTGCCGAGTAAATGCCTGGGGGCTTCCAGTTCCGGTTTGGTGATCTTGTTGAGGTGAGCATTCGGAGGAAACAGTACCGAGATGGGTTGAAGATAGGATTCACATTGAGCCGAGATGGGGCCGAGTTGACCTGTTCCAACTCGGCTTCACGTTAATCCTATCTTCATCCTATCTGGGTTTTGTCTCCTCCCTATCTTCGCTTCTTCGGGGTTGCCTAACTGGAACACATGATGAGCGCACGTTGGAGAGGGGCTTCAGTCGGTCCCAATGCCTTGCCAGTGCCTTGCTGCGTTGCCGTGCCTTGCCCCATGCAGTCACACCCTCCACCGTTGCATTTCTAACTGAGCAGCTTCGGCTGGGATTACTATACTTGTCTGTAAGACCCTATAGATACCGCTAGGTTCGCGCCTTCTATACCCACGTGGGGGAAGGAGTTTCAGCGGCACGCCGTCCGATCTGGCTCCACTCGGGGACACCCGTACCTCATGATGTGTATTGTTAGGAGCAGCTGAAAGTCCATAAGGCATAAGAGTAGAGGCGTTGGCGATGCGATGGAGAGTGTGTGTAGTGCGTGAGGCAGGTTCTGGCGACGCTGGGGGTGCTGGCGGGCGCCGAAGGGCACGAAGCAACGCGGCAGCGTCCAGTGACACCGGCGGAAATGCGTGTAGTGTGTGTTGCAGATACCGCCGATGCTATTTGCATGGACGGGCGCTTTCCTCGGCGTAAAGATGCGCGGCGGTGATGGCCAGCGACATTGGCCGTCTACTACTCTCAATGGATTACAAATACGGGAAGCACGGAGCTACCACTGTGGCCCTTATGGGACAAGGTAGAATCGCCGAAGACCTGGACAATCCCCGTGGGAATGCCTCTTCGACGGGCTCTGGCCCGATGTCCCAGGATGGGAGGATGAGGGCTCGCGTATATGACGGATTTCCTGAACCACGTGGAGAGGCTATCTTAGCTGCGCCTCATCCTTCCTCCCCAAACCTGGCACACGGGTCGGCGCTTCAACATAAGGCGAGCGGCGCTATATGGCAGATGGCACCGCCGCCTCGACGGTACCGGCGGGTAGATCGGTACGACAAGGACGGGCGTAATCTGATTGTCTGGGGGCTCTCAGAACGCGCCAATCTACAGGAGATCGCCTCCAAAATGAGCGGTCTTGGTCTGGTGGTCCCGGTAATGGAGTGGCAAGGCCAGCGAATGTCTCGTCACCTGGAGCTGGTCTACGAGGACGATGACAGCAGGCAGACGGCGTTGCAGCAATTCAAACATCTCAAATTCTTCGGCAGAGGGGTCAATGTGGCCCTTGGGCGCAGGTTCAGGGACAGGGAACGTGTCCGAAGGCTTATTCGCATCCATCTGCGTGGGGAAGCGGCGGTCCGGAAGGAGGAAGCTGCGACGGGATATCACGTCTTGCCTCTGCATGAAGAATGTGTCGATGATGTGCAGGTGGTGTCTTCGGAATTGGCTGCCGATGCACCTAAGTGTGTGTCTGAGTGTGCTGATGTGTATGTGGTGCCCCTGCATTCGGCGGCCAGTGCAGTGGGGGACCAACCTGCGCAAGCACCTGCAGAGGGGGGCAGCACGAGGGCGGAAGCCAAGCGCGGCCGTCGGGTCCGGAAACGAGCCAAGAAGCACCGCTCCAAGCAGTTCGATACCGGCTTCAAGCTACTCGTCGCGAGTCACAACTGGCAGGGTAAAACGGGATACGACAACGTAGGCACGGCGGAATGGGCATCATTCTACAAGCACGAGGGCTGGCTAGTCATCGGGGCTCAGGAGCACCGCATGGGCAAGAAGCAACTTTCCAAATGCAGCCTGGATGGATTCCGGATTTTTGGAAAACCTGCGGTCAGCGAGAAAAATCGCTGCAAGGGTGGGGTTCTATTCGCGGTGGCTAACTTCCTTGGTCCGTATTGCAACCTGGTGTCAGCCCCCGTCGACCACCGGCAGCAAGTGTGGCTGCGTATCGCCTCGGGTGTTACCGGCGCTCAGGATATCTATGTGGGCAACGGCTACTTTCCCCAGGAAACGCAGGAAGAAGAGTCGTCAGAGGCGTATGCGGCCTGGCAGGCAGCTATAGCTTTTTTTGGAGCCCAAGGTCTTGTGGTCACGGTGGCGGATGCCAACGCGAAGCTCGGGCCGGCATGCAGCCGAAAAGAGGAGGGCATCGTCGGTCAGCTCGGGGAGGTCGATGATAAGGGAGCACCGGTACGTTCGGAGAACGGCAAGAGACTCGCGGCTGTCCTCGTCGCTACGGGCCTGCGAAATCTGAGCGGCTTCTCGTGCCCAGTGGAAGGGTCCTACTGGTGGTCCCGGCGTGAGCAGCGCGGCATGGGCACAGGCAAGCACCTCCTCGATTACATCTGCGCGTCGCCTGGCTTGGCATCTGGAGCAAAGTTCGGAGTATGCGAAGATGATCTTGATACGGACCACAAGGCAGTATGGGCCGAACTGACGTGGAGCGGCCAGCGCCGACCAAAGCGGGCTGCGAAACCTTACAGGTCCTTTCGTGTTGATAAGCTTATTGGTGCTGGTGTCTCGGGTAATGATCACGCTGCGAAGCAAGCGCTGGATTATCTACGCGACAAGTTCGATGACGTATTCCAGCATTGCCTACAGAAGCTTGGAGTGCATCAGCTGCCTGAGCTTGACCTATCGGGTGGTGCCGACAGCCAACGGGTGGTAGATGACGTCACCGAGCGAGTGGCGCAGTCCTTCCGAATGGCGGCGCACCGGGTCCTTGGCTCCAGATGTATTGACGATAATTCCCTTGCCCCAAGCTTTTGGAGTCCTCTCGGCTTCTCGAATCCAGTTGAAGTACTGCGTTAAGTAGCCATTGATGTAGGCGCCGCCATACTTGAGCATCTCGTTCTTCACTTTGTCCTCGCCACAAGCTTTGTGGTTATTCAGGGCACGTTGCCTTGCAAGGACCTCCTCTTGCGTGAACGGCTTGTCCAGCTCTTCGCAAGTGTCTTCACCTACTTCGTGCTCCTTCATAGCCCGGGCCACCTCATCTCTGAAGCGATCGTTCCAGTGGAACTGCCGCTTAGCTTCGGCTTCCTCCCACTCCAGCGAGCCTGCTTCTGCACAGCACTCCACCACAACAGTCGCACTTGCCGGATTTTCCCGTGGCTTCACCGAATTTTTCCGAAATTCCTCCCACCGAGCGACCTTTTCCGGCAGCGTACACGCCAGTGAGCCATCCTCCCTTTGCACCGGCGCGGAGACCTTCGTTCTGCGTACCCCGCCAAGCCGCTTCGCGAGTAGCCAAAAGCGCTTTGAGGATTGCTCGCGTTGACATTTGACCGCTTCTTCCTGCACTTGCTTGAAGGAGGCGGACTTCTTGGCCCGAGTTGCTTTCCGAATTTGCTTGCGGAGACGTAGCCAATTCAGACGGGCTTCCGCATTCGATTCATCCCTCCTGTATGCTGCGTAGGCCTCCCGGCGCTGTTGAATGAGCTCCTTTAGCTCCCCGTCGAACCAATTGTTGGTGAAACGGGGTCGTATATCCCCAAGGGTGGGGATCCTACGGATCCTGACAACTGGAGGGATATCTCGATTATTAGTTGCCTTGGTAAGCTGTATCTGTCCTTATTAGCTACTCGTCTAACGCTCTTCGTGGATGGCCCGGATAAGCTACGTCCAGAGCAGGGAGGCTTCCGCCCGGGGCGTCGCACTACGGATCAGGTCTTTACCCTTTGGCAGAGGTTGAAGGGCGTCAGCAGCAGAAGCGGGAGTCGTATGTCCTGTTCGTCGATCTACGCAAGGCTTTCCCGTCTGTTTGGAGAGATGGCCTATTTGAGAGGCTCTGGAAGCTGGGTGTAAGGGGCAAGTTCTGGCGCACGCTACGCAGGTGCTACGAGCAGACTTCGTCGCAAGTGCTAGTTGATGGAGCACTCACCCCCGAAGTACTGGAGGGTGTAGGCGTCCAACAGGGGTCCCCTCTCTCTCCCACAGTCTTCAACGTCTTTATGGATGAGCTGTGTGATCGGCTGGCGAGTGCCCTCAAGATCACGGATGTGAAGCGGCTGAACGACATCAAGGCACTTCTATACGCGGACGACGTGGCCCTCATCGCTCACAGTCGCACCGAGCTCCAGAAGATGGTCAATGTTGTGGCCAAGTTCGCGGAAGATTACCGGCTGGAAGTCAACTTGAAGCCCGGCAAGACGGAAATCATGCCCATTTACACGTCGAGCAAGGCGAAACGACCAAGTATCAGGGAGCGAGGTGAGCCCGTGGTGTGGTTTCGCGGCCAGAAGCTTTGTGTCACCAGTCAGTACAAGTACCTGGGAGTGGTTATCACCGACGACCTGAAGTGGAAGGAGCAGGCCCTGCGGGCTACGCGTGTCACTGAAGTCGCCACCGCAGGTTGGTACTCTTTGTGGTGTGCAGGTGAGATACAAGCTAGGTATCGTCTCATGTGCTGGAATCAACTTGTGGGGGCTAAGCTGAAGTACGCCTTCGATGTCTGGCGTGCCCCGTATCGCAGCTCACCAAGCTGGAGGCAGCAATGCTGCGCCCCATGAGGATGATTCTCGGCATCAGCCCTAAGACAAGCAAGTGGATTACACTCTTTCTGGCGCGCTCTTTGAGTGCGGAGCGTTTGCGGCGGGCGGCGCAACTGAAGTTCTATGGACGGCTGCGTGTTCTACCGGAGAAGCGATTTCCTGTCATCGCATCTCAAGTCAAATCCGACTGGACTGCGGAGGCCGAAGGCGCTATCAGGGACTCAATGGATCTACAACAAGGGCTTCAGGAGCTCCTAAATAGCTCAGAGAAGGACCTCGAGGGTTGGAGTTCGACTGTGGACAAGTGGGCCCTTCAGCAGGACGTCAAGATGGTGCAGCAACTGATGTGGGACAAGCGAGAGGCAGGCAGCGATCTTACTGATGGCCTGCGAGTCATCCTAAGACAAGTCTTTGGAACTAAGGAGTTCCCAAGATGGGTAGCCCTTGATGATGCGCATTATAATCTGCTTCGGAGAAGGTTGCTCAGCTGCAACAACCGCCTTCGGTTGTACCGCAGCAAGTTGGTCAGAGGCATGTCCCCTCGCTGCTTCTGTTGTCATGATGATGTCAATGAGTCCCTTGCGCACTTCTTATGGGATTGCCCCATGCATGAGGGGAGACGTAAGCAGCTGTTGCTGAGTATGCAGAGGCTCGGTGGCATGGCTGTGGGGGCTGCTGAGGGGGATGGAGGGAGTGAGGAGGGTGGTGAGGTCGTAGGCGGTGAGGTTGTGGTGGAGGATGTGTTGCTTGGGCGGGAGCGGGAGGGCTCTGTGCGGCAGGGTTGGGATGATATGTCGCCTGTGGATCAATCACGATTGTTTTGTAAGTTTTTTCAGGGGAAGTCGCGCTTCCGCAGTAACTTTAGGCTTGCTTCGTTGTTAGGGGTTACAGCGTTGCGTCCCCCTCCAAAGTTGGATGTGTTGTTTGGATCATATGTGTCTGAGTGTTGGTCTGCTAGGGAGGGTAAAAGGGAGGAGCTTGGGGTGGAGGATGGGGGCGAGGAGGTGATTGACCTCACTGAGGTTCCATCAGCTTCTGTCCCACCCTCTCCCCCAAGTGACGTTGATGTTGCGCGGCGCGGCCGTCCGCGCAGTGTGGACGTCCTGGCTAGAGAGAGGGGTTCGGGAGCGCAGCGTAGTGTCTCCGAGTTCTTCTCTTCAGCTAACACCCTCGCATCTAGCTCTTCATGCACTTCACAGCCCCCATCTGCCCCTGCTGTTGCTGTTGCTGCTATGTCTGTTTGGTGTTCTGACAATGCGTTGGGATCGGCTGATCCCGGTGACCCAATGGAGGCACATGTCCAGGATCTGGATCTGATGCTATAGTCTGAGGAAGCCTATTATTATTATTATTATTATTATTATCATTATTTTATTATTATTATTCTTGTTATTATTCATATCATAATCATTATTATTATTATTATTATTATTATTATTATTATTATTATTATTATTATTATTATTATTATTATTATTATTATTATTATTATTATTATTGGACACCGTGATAGCCCAGTGGTCAAGTTCTACCATCTGGGCCCTGTCGCCAGTTCGATTCCCGTCGGTGCCACCAGTATTTTCATTGAACATACCGGTCCAGATCTGGACCAGTATTTTCATTGAACATACCGGTCCGTCTGGAAGTGTTGGAACTGCCCTTGCGGGGGTGTCATTAGAGCCTATCGTCAATTCTTCGTACTCCCCTCACGGGTGAGACGATGGAGGCGCATGTGCAGAAATGCATCAGCCATTGACAGAGAAGCACTATTATTATTATTATTAGTGGCACAGTGGTTAAGGTCTATCATCTGGGACCTGTCGCCAGTTCGATTCCCGTCGGTGCCAGTATTTTCAAAGGATATTTTCTTTGAAAGTATTGGTCTGTCTGGAAGGCTTGGAGCTGCCTTGCGGGGGTGTCAGTAGAGCCTATCGTCAAATCTTCGTACTCCCCTCGCGGGTGAGACGATGGAGGCACATGCGCAGAAATGCATTCGCCATTGACAGAGAAGCACTATTATTATTATTATTATTATTATTATTATTATTATTATTATTATTATTATTATTATTATTACTATTATCCCTGAAAGATGTTGGGAGTAGGTGCCCCCCCCCTCCCCCACCCTCCACCATTTCCGCACCCCTGTCGGAATAAATCATGGGTTGTGGGAACCAGGAGAAGTTGGGAGCTCATATTTGCAGGGTGGCTGGCCCCAGACTCGATGTTGATGCTGATATGATTTTTTTTGGAATTCACGCAAATATTTGTGTTAGAGGGGTGTCCTGAATGAAAAAATTCCTTGCTTTTTTTTGGCTTTTCTTCTGCACCCCCTGTCCCCATAAATCATGGTTTGTGGACCAGGAGTTAGGAGCTCATATTGACAGGGTGGCTAGCACCAGACTCGATGTTGATGCTGATGTAATTTTTTTTGAAAGTCACGCAAGTATGCGTT
>WBZZ01001821.1:95000-112526 GCA_019918135.1 Paulinella micropora
GCTTTTCCCAAAACGGGAAATAAATTACCAATTATTCACCCAGGGCTCGGCAGGTTTTCTCAACACGTTCGCCACCAACCCTCTTTTTATTGCCTCCGGTGAAAAATAATGAGGGTTTTAAAAAAGCGTTCCAGACTCACAGACAGACAGAGGAATTTCACTCTGGATGATTCCCTGCGAAAATTTAACGGGTTTCAATAAACATCCTGTCCACACAGTTTTTTGTGTGGATCATGGATTGTGCTCTGTTTAACAAGGCCAGCACGAGCGACCACAACATGGAACTGCAGGCAGCTTTGGCAGCCTTTCGTGAAGGACAACACGACGTCCTTACCAAGTTTGTGGTCTGTTATCTTTTTCTTTCTTTCTTTCTTTCTTTTTTTTCCGGAAACTTAGAATTTTAATTATTAGTGTGTTGAACTTGTAGTAAAATCAATGAGTCAGAGTAGAAAAGAGAGCAAATAGAGATAAAATATAGGCTAATCAAAACAAAAGCTTTTTTTATTTTTTTATTTTTATTTTTTTTACAGTAAGCAAGGTTTAATGAGAAAGAGACGAAAAAAAAAATGAAGAAGAGCTTAATTCAAATAAATTCTTCCAAGAAACGACAGTACAAGCTCATAAGGAAATCTGGAACTAAGGTTCAACAGAAAGCTCCTGAAAAGAGTAAAATGGAAGAGAAAAGAAAGAGAAAAAATAGAAAGAAAGAAAGAAAGGAGCAAAGAGAAAAGAAAAAAAAACACAAGGAAAAGAATAGAGAACGATGGATAAAAAAAGTGCTGCAGTTTCCTTAAGGGCTGTCTCACTGACTGTCAATTGATCTCACTTGCGCCCATTGTTAGTTCTGTCTTACCTCTACTGGCGCTTTCCGTTTTGCTTTTTGCTTTTTTCTTTCATTGCTGTTTTTTGTTTCTTCGTTTTCTTTTCTTTTCCTGGGTTTTCTTTATCTCTTTGTTCCTTTCTTTCTTTCTATCTTTTTTTCTCTTTCTTTTCCCTTCCGTTGAACGTTAGTTCCAGATTTCCTTATGAGCTTGTACTGTTGTTCCTTGAAACCAGAATTCTTTTTAATTAAGCTCTTCTTTTTTTCTATAGTCTGTTTCTCATTAAACCTTGCTTACTATAATAAAAAAAATGATAATAATAAATAAAATAATTAAAATTTTTAAAAAAATAAAAAAAAATCTCTTTCTTTTCCCTTCCATACTATTCTTTCCAGGAGCTTTCTGTTGAACCTTAGTTCCAGATTTCCTTATGAGCTTGTACTGTTGTTCCTTGGAACCAGAATTCTTTTGAATTAAGCTCTTCTTTTTTTCTATCGTCTCTTTCTCATTAAACCTTGCTTACTGTTAAAAAAAAAAAAAAAAAAAAAAAAAAAAGCTCTTCTTTATTTTTCTCTCGTCTCTTTCTCGTTAAATCTTGCTTACTGTTAAAAAAAAATTAAAAAAAATTATTTAAAAAAAAAAGAAAAGAAAAACCTTAGTTCCAGATTTCCTTATGAGCTTGTACTGATGTTCCTTGGAACCAGAATTCTTTTGAACTAAGCTCTTCTTTATTTTTCTCTCGTCTCTTTCTCATTAAACCTTGCATGAAAAAAAAAAAAAAAAAAAAAAAAAAAAAAGAATAGAAACAAAAAACAAAAGAAACACAAAAAAAAAAACAAACAAACAAACAAAGGAAACAAAGACAATACAAAAAGACAACAACAGAGGCAGCGACAAACACCGAAGGCAAACACAAACAAACAAATACAAGGCCAGACTGGGGCAAGGGAGACGATAGTCTGACGATACTGAACTAGAAGGCAAGAGCAGAAAGCGCTGGCAGAGGTAAGACATAACTAACATGGGCGCAAGTTAGATCAATTGACAGTCCGTGAGACAGCTCTTAGGGAAACTGCAGCAGCTAACGCAATTCACTCGCACCTATGGGCCATCGTAGCCAGGAGGGTGGTGTGCAGAGCGTAGTAAGGCTCGACGTTTTTTTTTTTTTTTTTTTTTTTTTTTTAAATTTTTTTTTTGTTTTTTTTTTTTATTGCCTTCTGCCGTAAGCTTCTTTTTTCTTTGTAACTATTCGCTTGAACCTCCTTTCTTTCTTTTCTTGTTTGTGTTCATTGATATCTGCTCTGAATAGGCCAAGTATGAAGGCAAATCGCTCGATTTGTCAAAGGAGAATCTTGGAGCTTTTGGTGCTTCGGCAGTCGCCAAGGGACTGCAGGTCACACAGACTATACATGCATAAAGACATCACTACTTCAGGTCAGGACTTCACCTATTATGAGACAACAGACTAAAATATTTATGAATGTTGGATACTAGAGATCTAAAGGTGAATCTCTGTGTATGTGTGTGTGTCTCTCTCCTCTCTCTCTCTCTCTCTCTCTCCTCTCTCTCTCTCTCTCTCTTCCTCCCTCCCTCCCTCCCTCCCTCTCTTCTCACTCTCCCTCTCTCTCTCTCTTTCTCTCTCTCTCTCTCTCTCTCTCTTTGCTCTCTCTCTCTCTCTCTCTCTCTCTCACGCTCTCTCTTTGCTCTCTCTCTCTCTCTCTCTCTCTCTCTCACACACACACACACACACAGCACCCACCTACCCAAAATGTTTAACAGCAAACATGCATATATGTATACACATGGTACACATATACATATTACATATTACATGTGCTCATAGACACTTTTTATACACAGCATGCCAACATACTCACATATGCATCATTTTAATGCTACCAGCTGTATATTGTCTTTCTCTGTCTTCTCTTTCTCAGAGAGAGAGAGAGAGAGAGAGAGAGAGAGACAGAGAGAGAGAGAGAGGAGAGTTCTCGGAAGCAGCGCCTTCAGCACCAAATTTGTTCTGCCAATCGAGCTTGACAAAGGTGTTTTCAATCTTGTCATATAAGCATATGCTCTCTCTTTCTCTCCTCTCTCTCCTCTCTCTCTCTCTCTCTCTCTCTCTCTCTCTCTCTCTTTCTCTCTCACACTCCCTCCCTCCCTCTCTCTATCTATCTATCTATCCATCTCCTCCGTTTCTCTTCTCACACTCCCTCCCTCCCTCTCTCTCGCTCTCTCTCTCTCTCTCTCTCTCTCTCTCTCTCTCTCTCTCTCTCCTCTCTCTGTCAACACACACACATACACACACCATCCACCTACCCAAAACGTTTAACAACAAACATGCATATACACATGTACACATATACATATTACATATTAATATGTGTTCATAGGCACTGATCATACACAGCCTGCCAACATACTCACATATGCATCATTTCAATGCTACCGCGCGCGGTAGCATGCAAGAAAGTCAGCATTACACTGTGAATGATATTAGGTGAACACTAGCCTGGCTACACTCATCCTCTACAACAACAAGATCGGCGACGCAGGCGCAACAGCAATTTCAAAGGCCCTGCAGGTACCTTAAGCGCGTCTGCAAATGCTGCAACAACTTGATCTCCAATTCTGTTGCTTGCAATATTTAGAGTCTGCAGAACCTTGTTTGCCTGCAGTGACATCACAAATACAATTTGTTAGACATGCTACCGCGCGCGCGGCAGCATTTCATAGCATATTTGTTTCGCTTGTACAGGTCAACAAAACGTTGATAAGCCTGGACCTCTATAACAACGAAATAGGCGACGCAGGGGCACAGGCAATTGGAGAAGCCTTGCGGGTACCTTAAATGCTGCAGCTATGTGCGCCGCTCCTTCAGCGCCTATCTTGTTCTGCCATAAGTCCAGGGTCGTCAATGTCTTATTCACCTACATTTTGAGGTGTGTTTTTTGTTTGCTACCCGCGCGGTAGCATCTCTAACAAGTTTATTTTTGCATGCAGATGAATACTTCGCTTCGAGAGCTCTACATGCAAAATAACAATATTGGAGCAGAAGGTGCGAGGGCCTTTGGCGAAGCTCTGAAGGTACCTTGATAGTATCTGCTATTGACTGCGCACCTTGTGGTCGGATGCCGTTGCCGCCAATATCGAGAGCGGTGAGGGTTGAGTTCACCTAAACAACCCACAAGCTTGTCTTTCACATGCTACCGCGCGGTAGCATGTCTAACAAATTGTATTTGTGATGTCACTGCAGGCAAACAAGGTTCTGCAGACTCTAAATATTGAAGGCAACGAGATTGGAGATCAAGGTGCAGCAGCGTTTGCAGACGCGCTTAAGGTACCTGCAGGGCCTTTGCAATTGCTGTTGCGCCTGCGTCGCCGATCTTGTTGTCGTAGAGGATGAGTGTAGCCAGGCTAGTGTTCACCTAATATCATTCACAGTGTCATGCTGACATTCTTGCATGCTACCGCGCGGCGGTAGCACTGAAGAAGAGTGTATTTGTGGGTACAGGAGAACAAGGAGTGCAAGCTGGAGAAGCTAGACATTTCAAGCAACTCGATTGGTGCAGAAGGAGCACGGCACATCGCAAAAGGGTTGGAGGTACCTTGAGCATATCGGCGATCGCAGCAGCGCCCTCCGGGCCAATATTATTGCTATGTACGCCCAACACTTGCAACGCTGTATTGACCTGGGACATACATATTTGCCGTTCAACCTATTGGGCAAAATACATCCAATACATTTTGCTACCGCGTGCCGCGGTAGCACGTTTTCAATCATGTTTTGTTTGTGTGAGTGCAGGTGAACAAGATGCTGCAAACTTTGTCGCTTGGTCACAATAACATTGGTGCTGATGGAGCTAAGGAAATCGCTGCAGCATTGAAGGTACCTGAAGAGCTAGGCCGATCGCCTTAGCGCCTTCATCTCCAATGTAGTTATTCCCCAAGTCGATGCTGCGAATACTATTGTTTAACTATGTATATGCAGTCAAATAATAATCAAGTTGAAAGTGCTACCGGCCGCGGGTAGCATTTTTAAAAATATTGGTATTTCTTATGCAGGTGAACAACACTTTGCAGACCCTCGATCTATATAAGAATAACATGGGACCCGATGGCGCCAAAGCTATCGGCAAGGCATTAGAGGTACCTTAAGCATATTTGCGATCGCAGCGGCACCTTCAGGGCCAATATCATTACCCGATACGTCCAACGTTTGCAATTTACATTCCTTATTTTCCTGTCAAACAATTGTTATTTCTTGTATGCTACCCGCGCGGTAGCATTAAAAAGCATACATATATGATGTGCAGGAGAACAAGACACTCCGCGAGCTCAACATGTACAACAATGACATTGGACCGGATGGCGCGAAAGCTTTTGCAAAGGCGTTAGAGGTACCTTGAGCATATTGGCAATGGCTGCGGCGCCTGCTGGCCCAATCTTGTTGCTTCGGATGTCAAACTCAACCAAAGTTTTGTTTACCTATTTAGTAATACAGGCCAAACAACATTTGTGAATGCTACCGCGCGCGGTAGCAATATGTATTTGGATGTATTTTGCCCAATAGGTTGAACGGCAAATATGTATGTCCTTTGTGGGTTTAGGTCAATACAGCGTTGCAAGTGTTGAACTTATATGGCAATAATATTGGCTCAGAGGGCGCTGCTGCGATCGCCGATATGCTTAAGGTACCTCCAACGCTTTCGCGATGTGCCGTGCTCCTTCTGGACCAATAAAGTTGATTGAAATGTCTAGCTTCTCCAGCTTGCACTCCTTGTTCGCCTGTGCACACAAATACACTCTTCTTCAGTGCTACCGCCGCGCGGTAGCATTTGATAACAAATATTTTATTTGCTTGGCATGTGTCGCTTTGAATTAGGTCAACAACACGCTTCGAACGCTAGATTTAGAGGACAACAACACTGGAACACAAGGTGCAGAGCATATTGCGGAAGCACTCGGAACACAAGGTGCAGAGCATATTGCGGAAGCACTCAAGGTCAGACCTGCAAAGCCTTGACGATAGCAATCGCTCCAGCCTCGCCAATTTGATTGTACGAAATATCTAGCGTTTGTAGCTTACATTCCTTGTTCTCCTGTGCATGCAAACATGCTTTATTCTAATGCTACCACGCGGTAGCAAGTCGAATAGGAACATATGTGGATTTAGGTGAACAAGACGCTACAAACGCTTGGTTTAAGAAGTAACAACATCGGGGATGATGACGCAAAAGCCATCGGGAAGGCGTTAGAGGTACATTAAGCATGTTTGCGATTGCTTCTGCGCCTGCTGGTCCTATTTTGTTTGCTCCCATGCGTAGCTTGATTACAGTTTTGTTTTCCTATGCAATATGTACTTTTATGAGTGTGCTACCGCGCGCGGTAGCATGTCTAACAACTTAAATGTATGTGTGATGTCACTGCAGGTAAACAAGAATCTGCAGACGTTGTGGATTCAAGGTAATAATATTGGAGATGAAGGTGCAGCAGCGTTTGCAGACGCGCTTAAGGTACCTGCAGGGCCTTTGCGATTGCTTGTTGCGCCTGCGTCGCCGATATCGTTGCCATAGAGGATGAGTGTAGCCAGGCAAGTATTCACCTAATACCATTCACAGTGCAATGCGGATATTTTTGCATGCTACCGCGCGCGCGGGTAGCATTAAAAAGCAAACATATGTGATGCGCAGGAGAACGAGACACTACGCGAGCTTAGCATACGTGAAAATAACATCGGACCAGATGGGGCGAAAGCTCTTGCAAAGGCGTTAGAGGTACCTTAAGCATATTCGCAATTGCTTCGGCGCCTGCTGGCCCAATCTTGTTGTTTTTGATGTCAAACTTAACCAAAGTTTTGTTCACCTGTTTTGCAATACAGCCCAAACAAAATTTGTGAATGCTAACGCGCGGGTAGCAATGTCCACTGTTTTACTCCATCTGAGCGAATGTTATAGCCACTCAATCCAAGCTCCAGCAGAGTTGCATTCGCCTATTACATACAGAAGAGTTCGCTTTACCAATGCTTCCGGGGCCCGGTTGCATGGCATCGCATATGTGTTTCATGTGTGCAGGTCAATAGCACGTTGACTAGCCTGGACCTGGACTACAACGCAATAGGTAATGAAGGAAAACAGGCGATCGAAACGTTACTGCGCAGAAACAATGAATGGGCAAGGCTCCATGAGCATGCTCGAAGTGTCATGCCGAAAATCTATGAAGCCTTGCAGCAGTTCACTCCCGAGATATGCACCTGCATAGCTTACTACAGTGGGCCTGACTGCTCAATTGCGATTGCAGAGGAACTTGCGACTCTTTCTCTTCTCTCTCCCTCCTCCTCCTCCTCCTCTTCTTCTTCTTCTTCTTCTTCTTCTTCTTCGCGATTGTTCTTGTCTTCTTCTTCTTCTTCTTCTTCTTCTTCTTCGTCTTCTTCTTCGTCTTCTTCTTCGTCTTCTTCGTCTTCTTCTTCGTCTTCTTCTTCTTCTTCTTCTTCTTCTTCTTCCTCTTCCTCTTCCTCTTCCTCTTCCTCTTCTTCTTCTTCTTCTTCTTCTTCTTCTTCTTCTTCTTCGTCTTCTTCGTCTTCTTCTTCGTCTTCTTCTTCTTCTTCTTCTTCTTCCTCTTCCTCTTCCTCTTCCTCTTCCTCTTCCTCTTCTTCTTCTTCTTCTTCTTCTTCTTCTTCTTCTTCTTCTTCTTCCTTCTCCTTGAGGAAAAGAATGGCAGAACGAAGCAAAGAAAGAGACAAGAAAGTAAAGAAAGGAAAGAAATGAAGGGAAAGGAAAATTACGTTCAAGGGGTCTCAATACAGGATTGCCATGATACTTAGTCTATGATTTAAATATCATCAACTTAGCGAGCGGGCGGCTGCAAAAGAACTATTAAGCAGCAGCAGCAGCAACCACAACCACAACAACAACAGCAGCAGCAGCAGCAGATACGAAAGAGATCCGGCAGTCGGATTATCCAAGAAACAGTTTCATAATATTTCAACAGCTGACTGAGTAACTGTTGTTCGGGAACTTATTTTTGGCTAAACTAAATGAAGTGAAGTTTAAGTGGGGTACATACATACATACATACATACATAACATACATACATGCATACATACATACATGCAATGATGCATGCATGCATGCATGCATACATACATACATACCTACATACCTACATACATATATACCTAAATACATACATACATACATACATATATACATGTATGTATACATGCATACATACATACATACATACATACATACGTACATAACATACATAACATACATACATACATACATACATACATACATACATGCCTACATGCCTACATGCATGCATGATGCATGCATGCATGCATGCATACACATACATACATACATACATGCATACATACATACATACATACATACATACATATACATACATACATACACATACATACACATACATACACATACATACATGCATACATACATATGTATACATGTATACATACATACATACATACATACATGCATGCATGCATCATGCATGCATACATACATACATACATACATACATACATGCATGAATGCATGCATGCATGGATGCATGCATACACATACATACATACATACATACATACTTACATACATACATACATACATACATACATACATGCATGCATGTATGCAGTCATACATGCATACATACATACATACATACAAGATCTCATACATACATACATACATACATCTGAGCTTTTCCTGCAGTGTGGGAAATATTTATTTTTTTTCTTGAAAGTTTTAGTGGGAATTTGTCCCCAATTATATGTGACTGACCTGCCGCGGTAGCGAAGAAAATGAGGCTTCTGGAAACCTCCCCAAATAATAATTTTTCTGCCACCCCCCACCCCACCTTTACCGAACGGGATATTGTTTCCAATCCAAAAAATTCCGTTTTGGACCCGGCTCAGAAGTGGCTAAAAACCATGATAGAAAGCCACTTAGGGCTGTCGATGACCAAAATCGACCCCCCGGGAATGCGATAAAAGTTTTAGTCCAATTTTTGCCGCAAAAATTGAGGAATATTCCTCTTGGTTCGAGGTTCGTAGCGTAAAAACTCTTGTCACTAGCTCAAAAAAACAACTTTTTTTGAATTTTGGTGTTTTTGAACAGAAATGTATATTTAAAATTGATTCGTTTGAATGCAGTTGGGACCGGCTGGTGAAGCACAGTAGCTCGCCGGATCGAGGGGGATCTGGAAAAGGATGCAGCAATAATTTCACGTCTGGGACCGGCGTTATCTGAATTTTTGCCTTCTTTTAAATGTGGCTAGTAAGGTACTAGAAAAAATCAAGTTTACGATGCAAAGACTGATGTCCTGGTGGGGTTCCCGCGTAGAGAAGGAAGCAGAAGCAGCTTAGCGTGATTGATCATAGTAGACTTGTGGAGATCGACAGTATGTATGCTAATTGGCTGGTCAGAAAACCCTCTGATGCCTTAGATTTTTGACACTTTTGAATGAATAGAAGTACTGTTAAAAAATCAGCTATAGGACACCATGCCTGATATTAATTCTAGTCCGATGAGCTTCCTGGTTGATGAGGCTAGGAGCAAGCCCAAGCAGGTTAGCGCGATCGACACGTTCAGGTAGATGTCTGGTATGCTCAGATTGGATCCGGCGGATAAGCCTCTGCCGGGACTTCGCCGGAACTTGTTCAGATATCAGGTCATCAAATATGCAAAAAACCTGTTTTTGACATTGTGCAGGGGATCGATTGCGCTGAGCGTTTCGCCGCGGGCCTTGTTTGAGCAAGCCCAAGCCTGTCAGCGCGATTTACCTGCTCAGACAGATTATTAATAATAAGCTAATGTGTAGAGCAAAAGAGCCTCTGAGAGTGAAAATTTTGTTTATGAATCTGTGGGTTTACCATCAAAAAAACCGGTCTCACACATCACGCCAGAAGTTAATCGCGATATGCTTCCCGCGTAGTTTAAGCAAACCCAAGCCAGTTGGCGCAATTGGCACTTTTAGGAAGATGATTGGAATGTTATTGGATCCGGCGGAAAATGCTCTGGTGTAATGCCCCCAACGATAGCTCGTAAAAAGTCGGTAATACAACCAAACACAGTCCTCAAGAATGAGAATGATGTCTCGTTGTATTAGCTCAGTGAAGCCAAAAAGGAAAACGGCAACAGACCAGGAATAAAATGGCATCATGTCCAATCCGGACAAATAATACTGAAAAACAAGCTGGTGCACCTGTCACCAGGAAAAGGTATTTTTTACCGGCTATCCGGGGGGTGATGCCTACAGTACCCCCTCCCGATTTTATGACGGAAATAGCATTTTCGTCATACACCTTCTGATTTCTTTCTGCAAATAGTATGCGCTATGGAGTCATGCCACACAGCGCATCGACCCACGGATAGACGCTAAAAGACGATAAATATATCCTCATACGGCACGTCAAAGCGGATTCTCTAGCCTTTCTTGTAAATTTTGAACTCCTTCCCCTCAATTTTTTTTTCTTTTTTTTTTTTTTTCGGCAGTATGTCAAGAACAAACGTACAATTAATAAAAAAATACAAGCAACGTGGTCCTGTAGTACGATTCCCCCTTTGATCTCCTTCTTCTTATTATTATTATTATTATTATTATTATTATTCACAGGGAGATCGTAAGTACATTGTCTTTTTTAATGACATACCCTTGTATAAGGCGGATATCCTATGATATAGTATTAGGGGGCCAGTCCTAATAGCTATATCCGAAGTCGAGGTGTATGTACCCGACCCTGCGATATACCGACACAAGTAGAGATTGACCGTGCTCAGGTACGACAGTATATAATCTATCGTAAAAAATAATTTAATGAAAGTTTCAGAGAACATTTCATTTTAGAGAACATCATCCCAGGACTTGGAAAGGGTCATACCCGGGAACACCATCGCTCAATACACTAGCGATCCCCGTATACGGTGTAGTATTATCGTCGATCGACCTTTCGCACTCGTATGTTGCGATCGAATGCCAAGTTATATCACTGAGTCTTTTTAATATTCATATTGATAACTGATGATGCATGATCAAATCATGATACGCCGTGGGCAATCAATCAGTTTATTTGAGACGCATAAAGAAAAATAGTTTCTTTGTCACTGCCTTCGTCGTCTGGCGCGGATTTCTTTGCCTGGCGGAGGACCACCAACAAAAGTCAGATCGAACTTTGACTGTTCGAGAATGTCCCAGATCTTATTAGGGATTCCGCCCAACGATAATTCAAAAGGGACATCAAGCACTCCTCTTGGCAGTGTCTGAATGGTCCACGCAGTGTAATCCTTGTCTCTGGGAGTAATTGTATCATCCCATGTCTCGAGACTTTTTGCGTCTTTATATACTGGCAGATAATGTCTTGCCTTTGGAACCTCAACCGGGTCCATACTTCTCCAGAACTGGAGTATCGGTTGTACTATCTTTGCGGCTGATGATATTTTGAGTGTCCGTGTGACACGCATCTGTCGTGGGACCGCCACGACCCGCATCAAGTATAAGTCTGAGAGAGTGTCATCAGCGACATGTTGTTCCGCTGGTCTCATCAGATAGAAAACATTTTTCACCCATGCGATGGTTGCTATCGCATCGCCTTCCTTCCATCGCTCATGGACAATCTCAACGTTGCCCGCGTTTGGGTCAGTGTCCGTCCCCTCCTCCTCCTGGTGGACGTCCTTTGATCTCATCGACCTCATCGCCTTCCTCGGTTGGTCGTTGATAAGATCATTCCGCGCTCTCCTTAGCTGCGCCTCTGTGATCTTCTCCTTCTTTCCGCTATGCTCTCGCGGAGACTTGGACTGAGTCCCCACCGCGCTTATGCGGTCAGTCTTCTCCTTGCTGTCCACCTCACTCTCCTCCTTCTCAGCTATCGGTGCCCGATAAGCATCGTCTTGGTCTATGCCAGCCTCCTTGTGGATGGGCGGCACCTCTTTGAAATCATCCTTCATCCGTTTTAACGCCTCCTCAACGGATTCATCTTCCAGTAAGAAGGGATCATACTTAATCAGCCTTCTTACATTCACAATTTGCACCTTCCCTCTACCCCTGATCTTGTAATTCAGAGGTCCCGTCTGTTTCATAATCTGATAAGGTCCTTTCCAGTGAGTGAACAGCTTAGAGCTGACTCCCTTCGGGACTTGAGGATGGTACAATAGTACAATATCCCCGACCTGGAACTTGATCTGATCCAAGTGCGCTTGTCGCACCCCTTCAGCATCAGTCTTTCGGCGCTCCGCCTCTCTATGCGCCCTGACTATTTGTTCCGCCTCCATCTTCACTCTAAGTCTCATCCCAAACAACTCATCCGCATCCGCCCAAGTGTCTTTTGGGTGAAGGAGCGAAGTCGGGATATCAGGCTCACGCCCATATACTAACTGATATGGCGAGATTGAGCTCTTCGAGCCTCCTAACGCCGTAGAGGGTAGACAGTTCATTGCAAACGCAAATGATGGTGCTGCCTCGACCCATGCTCTTTGATTCTCCTTCTTCGTGCAATACATCTTTAGCGAGGCTTTGAGGGGTCTGTGTACCCGCTCGATTTTCCCATTTGCTCGCGGGTTATAGGCAGTAACATATTGCCATTTCATCCCGTAATACTTAGATAGTTTGTCGATGACCTCGTTATTAAAGTCCGAGCCTCGATCAGAACATATCTTTCTTGGTACTCCGTGTGAGATGATCCTATCGATCAGCGCCTCGGCCGTCGTCTTGCCGGTAACGTCTTTGACAGGGATGATCCACACATAGTTGGTGGCTCTGTCAATAGCCGTAAGGAGGTATTTGTAACCATCCTTCGATTCTGGGAAAGGTCCCACATGATCAATGTGTATAAACTCAAACATCCCCGCATGAAGAGGAAATTCGCCAATCAGGCCGAAATTTGCCTTCAGTGGTGTTTTGTTTATCTTGCACGGGATGCATGCATCCACCGCCTGATCTATCTCCTCCTTCATCTTCTTCCACCAGAATCGCCTCGCTACGAACATGTGAGTTCGTTGTCGACCCGGATGCGCCAAAAGTGGGCAATTGTGGGCTGCGACAAATATAAATCGTCTCAGACTCTCCGGTACCCAAAGGGTCCATTTGTCCGGCTGTGACGCATAGCGACCGTGAAGGCCCTTGTACCACAGTAGACCATCTCTCCATCCCATCTCCTTCATCTGATCTTTGATCGCTTTCGTCATCCGTAGCTCATCCGGGTTCTGATATAACTGTATCAGTTCTTTAAACTCCGGATCTTGAGCCTGCTGTTGCCTCCATGCGGTAGGCGAGGCTATATGGATAGTACCATCTTCTAGCCGTACCCCGATTCTTTCCGGGTCATCGTCTAGGTCACTTCTCCGCTCTTGAGGAGGCTCCGCATAAACTTCCTGCGTCTCCTCTTCCTCTCTTATGTTCGCCTTCGCATTCTCATATACCTCATAGGACCACTCAGCGTCCTCCTGGGTATGTAGCTCACAACATATCCCGTGATCCGGGCCTTGTGGACTGTACCGTAGACCTGTGCGGTCATATCGGACTCCACTCGCCATCTCCATCGCCTCAATGTGGCTGACCTCATACACCTTGTCAGTGGACAAGTCTTCCATCTCCACCGTGGACACCAACGCCGATACTTCTGAGTTAAACTCTAGCCTAGAGAGGCTATCAGCGACCACATTTCGCTTTCCCGGTAGATGGACCATTGTAAAATCGAAACAAGACAAGAACGCTTGCCACCGCGCCAGCCGTCCCGTCTGTTCATGATTCATCAACCATAACAGGTTATGATGATCAGTTCTGACAGTAAATTGAGGTCCTCCCCACAAATACTCTCTGAGCCTCTTGAGGGCCCATACTACCGCCAACGCCTCTCTTTGCCTTGTGCAATAGTTTCTCTCCGCCGCACACAACTTCCTACTAATAAACATGATTGGGCGTAATTTCTTCTCCTCATCCTCTTGTTGTAATACAGCCCCAATCGCAAACTTAGATGCGTCTGTATCGACTACGAATTGTTTCGTAAAGTCGGGCATCGTTAACACCAGTCCTCCGTCTTTCGGGTCTTTGTAAATGAGATCTTTGAGCGCATGAAACGCTTGCAAAGCCTCTTCGTCCCACTTCTCAAAGTCTCCAAAATCTATCATTTTCTCCACTTTAGCCCGTGTTGCACCCCAATCGGGTATAAACTGGCTATAGTATTGCGCCATCGCAAGGAATGAGTGCAATTCAGTGCGGTTCTTCGGTATCGGTCGATTCATAATCTCCTCCCTCTTCTCTTTGGATATCGAGACTCGATTATGGGAGATCTCGTACCCTAAGTATGTCACACTCATCTTGGCAAGTTGACACTTCTTTAGATTGCACTTCAGCCCAAAAGCTCCGATGCGCCTGAATATATCGGACAAATGATCGATATGCTCCTCCATTGTGTTAGAGTATACGATAATGTCATCGATATAGCAAAATGCATATTCTCCCGCCTTCTGTCCCCGCCTTCTCATAAAGCCACCGTCAGACAAATCATCGTACTGACTGCTCAACATCTTCTGCATCGCCTTCTGGAAAAGTCCTGGGGCTTGCTTGAGGCCCATCGGAAGCACTTTCCATTGGTATATTTCCATACCCACCACAAACGCCGTCAGCCGATCTGGACTTTTCCTCCAGTGGTATCTGCCAGAAGCCATTCTTGAGGTCAATGACCGAATAGAATTTTGCATTCCGCAGTACTCTCCTTCCTTCTTCTAATGTCGGGAGAGGATTTCTCTCTTCCTCCAGCACCTTGTTAACACGAGCATAGTTAACTGTCAGGCGCCATTCTCCTCCTGGCTTCGGCACTATTCTCGGTTGTGAGACTATTGAGGATGTTGATCTCTCAATAAAGTCCTCATTGAGCAGCTGTCTTGCTAGCTCCTCCGCTATCTTCGCCTCATGTATACTCAAATTCGCCCTTCGTGGTGCCGGTGACGGCTCCGCACCCGGTATTTTGTAAATAACCGCAGTGAAATCTTCAGGCTTGACACCACCTGCATGTGGAGGGTCAAAAATTTCCTTGTTCGCCTCTAATTTGGCTTTTAAAAGCTCCTTCTCCTTCTCCGTGCCTACTCCTTCTTCCAATATTTTCCGCGCCGCCTCTTGAAAATCTTCATCAGACATCTGCTTATGCTGCTTGAGGGGTTCTCTGTCCTCCTCCAAGCCTAAGTCCTCTTCCGAGACATCATCTAGGCCCGTCTTTTCATACGTGACCGTGTCCGGCTCATCATCTTTACGCTCCACCAGCATGTCAATGAGTCTCGCGTATTGCAAAGGAGCTTTACGGGTGTAAAAACCATCAAAGCATGTGAATGCTTGCGGTATCAATTTCAACTTGTCGAGGTCTCTGAGCTTCCGCTTGTATGCACTGCTCTGCTCACGAGTTCCCATACGACAAGCCACCACTAGCTGTTGCTTGCGAGAGGGTACCGGTATAGGATGATCAATAAGCCGGTCCCTTATTTCCTGCGCCCATATCGCCTTCTCATTATATGGCAGGATAATAGTATACGGCTTATTATTTTCGAATAAAGTCCGTAAGCATTTCTTCACTTCAGACAGTGAACGCGGCCACGTCGGCTCGTCACCCCAGAAATCAGTAATAAAACTTTTAATAGTTTCTGGTGGAGTATCCGGGATTCGCCCCGTTCTCCTTGGTACAAACTCCTCCCTTTTTTCTTCTCCTACTTTCGCATGGAAACAGTATCCGTTAGTAATATGGACATCTGTTCCTACTCCTTCCGCGAATCTCGCCAACGACGGGCTTCTTTGTGCGACACATATAATCTCCTCCTTTCGCTTCTCGATTAAGTCATCAATAGACTTTTTGTCCCAATGGCATGTCGGAACTGTGACAGTGCACACTTGGGATTCCCAATTGTCGGTCCAGGACAGTTCATCCGGTCTTACGACATGGGGGTGAACGTACACCTCAAGTGCCTCATGTGCGATGGCCATCTTTTTGTGATCCGTCGCTAGACTCAGCTCATAAGCCTCATAAGAGTCAGTAGCGTTGAAGGGATCAATATCGTTCTCTTCTCCTCTTTTTACTCCATATATCACTCGCCGTGCGGCGCAATCAATCACAGCCCCCATCGTAGCCAATTGGTCATACGATAGTAATATTGACCCGTGGTAACCGGGGACGACATAGAGGTCCATACGGTATACTCGTGCGGATTTCAATTTAAAGGTCAGTGTGATGATTCCCGTGATATCCGTCCGGCTGCTCACTCCTTTGAGAGTGCCCGTTGACTTTTTCATATTTCCGTCCACCCAGTCCCGGTATCGATTAAAAAAACTTCCTGCCGACAATATTAATATTCGCCATCGTATCATTACCAACTTTTAATATTGTCTTCAATGTTTCACAATAAAGTTCCGTATAACACAGAGCATCGGGCCTGTGTATATTGGCTGCGAGAACAAGAACTTTACGTTCCAAATTTTGGAGTCTTGTCTCTAAGTTTTTCAACTCCTCCTTCTTCTCCTCCTGCTTCACCTCATTAACATTTTTATTATTCTGCGGTACTGGTGCGTTTACTATTTGAGCGACATTGTCTTGTGGTACTTGAGTACACACATTGTCTTTTTGCTCGCCACCCGCCGCGACCGTAGACATTGAGTCTGTTCGTGGTTGTTTGCTTGGCCGAGGCGATACATCTGCCATTGGCCTCCTCGCCTCCATCGCAAGTCTCGCCTTCCTATTTGCATCAGTTATCATTGGTAACCGTGCTGTATGAACGGGTATGAGACTACCTTGGGGCTGCAGTCTCTGTGTACCCACATCTTTGTTTTCACATAGAGGAAGCGTTGGCCCAGTCTGCACAACAGCATTAGAAGCACTGTGACTTTAGGGTTAAACTTCACAGTCTTCTCCTTCCTCTCTTCTTCCCCTCCAGTCATTCCACCACCTCGAAACGATTACCTTGAGTAGTGTCCGGGTAGGATGACGTATCGGTCTCCGAGGCAGTGTTGCAGGCCTGAGCTCGACCGAAATTTGGGTTGGAGCTTGCCCACGAGCCTCCTCCTCCTCTGGGTGGGGGGGCTGGAGCTCGAACAGCTCTCCCTCCATAAGGGGTATATCCCCGACCTCCTCCTCTTCCTCTCTGAGGGGTTCCCTGCCACCTCGAGGCTCCTCTCCATGTTCCTCGTCCTCGTCCTCCTCCTCCTCCTCGTCCTCCTGCTCCTGCTCCTCCTTCTCGTCCTCTTTGAGAGGCCTTTAAGTTCTTTTGTCTCTCCCTTTCCTCCTTCTTCTCCTTCATCCTCTTCATGTAGGTAATGATTGCCTCTCGTAACTCCTCATCATCACACATATTGGCATACCAACCTTCGTTCACAGCGGCAATCTGAAGCATATTGAAAAGGCCCGGTTCCTTGCCTTCCGTCCTGCTCAGAAAATTTGCCCTTGCTGTTGGGTTCTGCCTATCATGATTGAAAGAGCAGTCTCTGTTCTCCATCTGTGCCTTACACTGCAAGCCCGCGAACCACCTCCAACATGCGGTCTTCAGGTCTGGCTCTCTCTGTCTCTTCCAACCGGCAACTCTGTTTGTGTACGTGGCTTGTGCGCCAACAGGTACACCGCCTGCCTGTGCCGTATGTGCCTCCGTGAGCGAGTCCATGTTTGAGCATGCACTCATCACTTCTTGAAACAGTGCTGACGGAGCA